>LOEQ01009486.1:66768-90112 GCA_001685075.1 Bramus lutescens
AAGTCAGGACCGCGAGGGGTGCATCCACCCATTGAGACGGTGGGGCTGATCTAATGGGAGCTCACCAAAGCCAGCTGGACTGGGACTGAATGAGCATGTGATCAAATAAGACTCTCTGAATGCGGCTGGCAATTAGGATGGATTGAGAAGCCAATGATAACGACACTGGATTTTGATTCTACTGCATGTACTGGCTTTTTGGGAGCCTAGTCTATTTAGATGCTCACCTTCCTCGACCTGGATGGAGGGGGGCCTTGGACTTCCCCACAAGGCAGGGCACCCTGACATCTCTTATGTCTGGAGAGTGAGGAGGAGGGGGAGTGGGGGTAATGGAAGGGAAATGGGAAGATGGGAGGAGGTGGAAATTTTAAATAAATAAATAGATAATTAAAAAATAGGTTGACGATTGCACTGGGAGTAAAAAGTGATAGCTTTATTATAGGGAGACACTGATTCCTTCCAGCCTGACATGGTCAGGGCACTAGAAACTACAGCATGAGACCAGAGGAAATTAAGGCGAATTCCAAGTGGCATGAGGAATTCTAGAATTGAGTCTTTGCTCCTCCTGCAAATGTTACAGTGAAAATCAAACAACAAATAGACAAACCACCAAACCTGAACACTCCTGGTCAAGAGAACAAGGCTCTGGCATGGTGGAGACCTGACATTCCAGTAGGGGTTCTTCAAAAACTGGGGAAAGGACCCTTCTTGTGAAGGCAGGCTCACAGCAAATCATGCTAACATGGTAGGTGGAATAATTAGTCCTTTAGTAACATAACAGGCTGTGTATTTTTTTCCTTCCCAGAGTCCTTGTCCCTCTTGCAGTTGTGAGAAAGGGCTGCAGTAATGATGCATCATATGTATTCTGAATTACTCAGAAAAACATGACTTCTCCCTTCCCCTTTCTCTAAGCATGCTATCCCTGACATGTTGGGTTTCCTAACCCATTGGGCTTTCTTCCTCTGTCCCTGAAGCCTCCCTCCTCACCATGTGCCTCCTTGCGTGCCATGTGGCTAAACTCCAATGCCAGCTGAGATGGCATGGCTATTTCCCTTCCTTTCCCATGTTCCTCGTTCAGGCAGCTGTTGAAACTTGCAGCTCCTCTGCCCTGGCGTTTTCTTTTAATTCTAATAAAATTATCCTTGAGCTTCCATTTGAGTTCATTCTTAAAATTTTTATTAGACTAAGAACCCCAATAGGGTGACCCTAACTTCCTTATATTACAAAAGCTAAAATCAAAGTAATGATGTTTAGCTTTTACAGTATAAACCAGACAGTCATCAATAGCATATCCCTTGGGGAAAAGTACACAAATGAAGACACATTTAATTAGCAGACCTGGGGATTATAGAGAGTGAAAAGTGGTCATTTTACTTGACAGAACTGTCATTGACTAAGGGCTGATGGACCAGGGGCATGTATGAATGTAGGGCGTATCTGAGAGTTTCTTTAGGAAGAAATAGTCCCCACATTATCGTGCTGCATAAAGTTGGGGTAATTCCTTCTTGTCATGAGGAAGAAGAACAGACACGCATTTTCTCAGGATGATAGAAGCACAGTATGACTACACTGGGGAGCAACCGCAAATTAGAAAGCAAGATGCCTGTATGAGCCAGGTGAGGTGCTGAACCTCCAGAAAGCAGGTGGCAGGCTTAGTCCTACCAACAGCTCACAGTTGCCTCCTGCTTTGCTGAGTTGAAGGCCAGACTTGGGTGCAGGGGGGGGCTCCTAAAAACAGTAAAACAAAACAAAATCCTGTATGAAAATAGAAATGTTGAGTGAAATTGGTTCTGAATCGGAGAACTGGCCCTTTGCAATCTGTTGGCAGCAAGGCCCACACCACCCAGCCTTCCCTCAAGAACCAACCCGTCAAAAATGTTTTAAAGAAGTTTGTTCTTCAGTTGTTTCTCTCTGTTAATCAAACTCTTCATTGTCAGTCCCAAACAGCCCCTTGGCCGACAAGCCAGGCCATTGATTCATGTTTAATAAAAACTCAGAGAGAGAAGTTGAGTTCAACCTGAACGTCAGAACAGTAAAACAGCCAGCCACTGGCTCCTACCTCTACCTGAAATAGCAATCCTGCCTCCACGAATCTCAGAATGAAACTGAGATCTGTCTCCTCTCATTTTATAATCCTCTCTAAAACTGGGATTAAAGGTGTGCACCACTGGGATTAAAGACATGTACTGCTTAGTACTAATGTGGCTACTGGGTTTAAAGGTGTATGTTACCACTGCCTGGTCTGTAAGGCTGACCAAGGGGGCTGCTTTACTCTCTGATCTTCATTTATTAAAATACAAATGAAATGCAACTACTCAGGTAATTACAAATTTGCATAGAACTGCTAACCTTAAAGATGGACAGAAAACAAGACCTTAAAGAAACAGACTAAGCAAAAAGAGAGCCTAGAATAAAACAATATGTCTGGATCTGTGTAACAAGAGGTGGCACCCATGATACATTAACAGGTGTTCCACTGTGAAACAGAACAAGAACAACACATTGTCAAAACCTAAAAATATGATAGCACACACGAAACAGACAAAACCATTTCCAACAGTGGTTGGTAGTAAACCTAACAACAAACAAACAAACAAACAAATTCTCTGGGGATACAGGTGGTAAGCAGTTCTGTCTTAGATTCCAGTGAGAGATTCACTACAATGAAACTATAAGGTGGTTAAGTGTATTGAGAAAGTAATTATACATTGAGGGGAGAGCTTGTGGTTGAATTCACAACGAAAAACCAACAGAAGACAATCTAGAAGGAGAAAACCATGTAGAAAGCAAAAACAAAAAGAAACAGAAATAGTGTGTCATGTGACATGAACCAATAAAGGATATTCTTAACTTCATCACAATCCTGTATATACTGATTCAGCAAAATCACATTAATTTTGTCAAATTACATCCAGAGGATGAAGACTTTCAATTGTATAGTAAGTTAGGAAGAAAACCAGTTAAAGCTTTATCTTTGTCAGTGAGAAATTAAACGTTTAATGTCCAACTATTAATTAGCATTTTCAATATGCACATAGTTTTTACTTTTATTGAAATTAGTTTTGTTTCATACAATATATTCTGATTATAATTTCTCCTCCTTATACTCCACCCAGTTCCTCCACACCTCGCCCCAGCAAGATCCACACCCTTTCTGACTCTCACTAGAAAACAAATAGACATCTATGGTATAATAATAAAATAAGATAAAAAAAACAAATTATAATAGGACAAAACCAACAGAAGAAAAACAGATAAAAAAGCACAATAAACACATATATATTCACACACACACATACATGTTTGCACACACAGGAATCTCACAATAACACAAAATCTTAAGCCATAATATAGGGTTAAAAAATACTGTAACTCAACACCTCCAAAGATATTGTTGAGTTCCTTTTGTGTTGTATTACTGCTGGGCATGCAACCTCCCCTTAAGATCAATTTTTTTCCCCAGTGAGACTCTCTTGGAGAAAACTAATATTTAATTTCAAGTTGTCATCAATTGAAGACAGCTTCTGAGTTAGGGATGGAGGCATGTGTCCACTTCTCCTTTAATCTCTCGGACCCCATCAGGTGCAGACTCATGTAGGCACTATGCATGTTGTCATAGTCTGTGTGAGTTTATATGTGTCAGTCATCCTGTGTTTAGAAGGGTTTGCTTCCCTGGTGGTGTCCTCCATCCTCTCTGGCTCTTTCCCTCTTTCTCCCTCATGAAGAGTTCCCTTATTCCCGAGAGAAAGGGATTTGATGGAGACTTCCCATTTAAGGCTGGGTGTTCCAAAGTCTTTCAGTCTCCGCATATTGGCTGCCTGTGGGTCTCTACATTTATTTCCATTTGGTGCAGGAGGAAGCTTCTCTGGTGGTGATTGATCAAGTTACTGACCTATTACTGTAACAGGAGGTCCTCAAGGATCAATTTATTGCTATGTTCCTTTAGCAGAACAGTAGTATTTGGCTTTCCCCTAGTTATTTAGCCTGTGTAGTGTCATGTTCTTGGCCATCCAAACATATATAAGTGTGGGTTTCATCTCACAGAATGGACCTTAAATCCAATTAGACATCGTTGGGTTACTCTCAAAAGCTTTGCACCACAATTGCACTAGTGTATCTTGCAGTAAGGGCACCAATGTTGAGCAGAAGGTCAAGATGTATTTCAAAGAGAAGAAAGTAGCTCCTCTGTTGGTTGGGAAATGCAAGTTTGAGTGAGTCTAAAATTAGGTGGAAGTATGAGGAAAGGCTGGGGTGGTGGAGGAACAAGTCTTAGGACTAGATGAAAGTGATGATGCAATATTCAATCTATAGACAGGGCAACGTTTTGAAAAAGTAGAAAAAGAAAGACAGAGGTTAGGGTCAAGCTTGGAGTCTATAAGTCATTGACACAATAAGGAAATCCAGAGAAACATGGAAGCTAACAAAGGCCGAGAAATATCTATCTATATATCTCCTCAGAGTCTAAAGTTCTGATATCTAACTCAATTCTGTACTTTTTACAATAGCATTGAACAGACATAACCTCCAATGGTTTAAGTGTCATCAGCTGAAGGTGCAACTGAGGACCATAGCATCTGTATTAGTTGGGTGTTACAAGGAACAGGGCCCCTTGTTTGTCCTGGCTTCCCAGCTAGCTTACACCCAAAATAACCACACAAAAACTGTATTAATTAAAACACTGCTTGGCCATTAGCTCTAACTTCTTATTGGATAACTCTTAAATATTAGTTTAACCCATCTCCGTTAATCTGTGTATTACCATGTGGCAGTGGCTTACTGGAGATTCTAACCAGTGTCCATCTCAGGCAGAGGATCCATGGCTTCTCTCACTGCCCTTCTTCCTCCCAGCATTCAGTTCTGTTTTCTCTGCCTACCTAAGTTCCNCCAGCTAGCTTACACCCAAAATAACCACACAAAAACTGTATTAATTAAAACACTGCTTGGCCATTAGCTCTAACTTCTTATTGGATAACTCTTAAATATTAGTTTAACCCATCTCCGTTAATCTGTGTATTACCATGTGGCAGTGGCTTACTGGAGATTCTAACCAGTGTCCATCTCAGGCAGAGGATCCATGGCTTCTCTCACTGCCCTTCTTCCTCCCAGCATTCAGTTCTGTTTTCTCTGCCTACCTAAGTTCCACCCTATCAACTAGGCCAAGGCAGTTTCTTTATTCATTATCCAATGAAAGCAACACAAAAACAGAAGGAACTCCTATACCAGCTGGGGGCTACTTAGTTGGGTAGGCAGAGCATTCACTGTTCTTATAATCAGTAAACTAACATCCATTCCATGCCTCAGTTTTTATGAACATACATTTTACGTTGTATTTGAAGTTTCTTCTCAGGTTAAGGAGAAAGACAAACAATTGGAAATATACTTTGGGACTTTATGAAGGATCTTAGGAAGTATTTCAAAATTATTTGACTGAAAGTGATTTGGAGCTGAGACTGTGAATTAGATGCTTTAAAAGTAAAAATAAAAATCTTGATAATGTGAAATAGAATACTCAATTGAAAATAAGACTATGTGACTAATGTAGCTGACATTTTCTCTGGGCCACCAACCAGCTACCAAGTAAAGACATGGAGATTTATTATCAATTATGTGTGCTTGGCCTTCACTTAGGCTTATCCCTCTAGCTCTTTTAACTTTAGTTAACCTGTTTCTACTCATCTATGTTTTGCCTTGTGACTTTTTAAACTTTCTTTCATTCTGTATGCCCTACTTTGCTGCTTCCTCTATGTCTGCCTAACTGGACCCTGGTGTCTCCCTTTCTTTCCCCTTCTCTTGAGCCTAAATTCCTCTCCCTACTTCCTCTCCCTTCCCAGAAGTCCTGTCTATAACTCATCCCTTGCTTTTGTCTGTTCAGTTTTTTAGTAGATTAATCAGGTTCCTTAAGTAGGAAAGATAGGTAAGATTAAAACAGCAACACATCTTTACATTAAGAATTATTCTGCAGCATAAACAAATGCAGCACATCTTTTCATAGTTAAACAAATAATCCACAACATAAACAAATGTAACACATCTTTACATAGTTAAACAAATATTCTACAACAGACTAAATTTGAAAAATAGCAAAAAGTGATGGGGGAAAACACAAATGAATTTATTCAAGTGGACATTAAGTATCACAAAATATATGGTGGCAAGTCATAAGTCTGACTCAAAACTAGTCATGTGAGTTGGGCAAAATTATTTATCCTTCCTGAACTGGTTTTATCTTATCCAGGAAGCTCATAAAGGCTTTATACAATTTATTACTAAAATTTCTTCTCTGAGGAAGATGTGAATGATGTCTCTCCCTCCCTCCCTCCTCCTTAGGTCCTAGCCAAACCTGGAATCCACTGGAGTTCTCCCTCAAAGAATCTGTGAGTTTATTGGTCTTACTTACCAAGTATAAGTGAAGGGTTTTGGACAAGAGGTTGGGTGACCCCAAACTTGGTACACTAGAAAGTGTTCCCAGTAGGATCCATGAGTTGTTCCTTGCCACATAAATGGAGTAAGTCCGTGTCAACTAACCTCACTGGACCTATCTACTACAGCCTTCTTACGGTTTTAAGGCATAGCACAATTAGGGTAGAATCGTGCACAAATGGTCCTGAGGAATTGCTGGAAACTCTGGCAAAGATCCAATGGCCTCTCTGGCCTCTTCTTCTAGAAGGGAAGGCATGCAATCTACAAGTATGGGTCAAGATGGACTCTCTTGAAAGCAGGCACAGAAAATCTCACGAAGGTGGTGACAATGTGGCTGAGATGACAATCACTTACAGTATTGTACTCCTTGTTCTGATCTTACATCATATTTATCCTCTTCTGAAAAGTCCCCAAGTCTTAGGGGTGCTGATATGGGTGTCTAACTATTGTTCTCTCCTCCAGCAAGGTGCCACACCTTTCTGTATCCTCTCACTCTTCCCTCCAGAATGGGGCTGTTGGTTTGTCTTGGTGACAGTTCTTCTGCTATCGAACACAAGTGAGGAAAGTCAAGGGAACAGGAAATGGGAAAATATCCAAAGTGATAGTGGCCGTAGTGTTAACCTATGGTCATGAATACAAGCACATCTCAGATGGTGCGTTGTATTCATGTACAATAGCAATAGCAGTCTATTCTCCACTGGGGCCGAAGGCTTCCAAGTTTCCAGTATCATATGAGTTTCCTCTCTGTGTGTGAAGCAGGCCTTAAAACCAATTAAAACGTTTATTCTGTCTATACCCAGTTACACCATTGTTGCACTAGCTGACATCTTTTCAGCTACTTCCTTTGTGAAGCATGCGGGGTGCGTATCTAAGTAGGAATTTTGCCATAATTTCCCTGGAAATCTTCGTAGTAACTTCAGGTATTCTAAGAGCTAGGATCCAGAGAGGGTCATCTCTGGCTCTGTTCTAGATTTATATTTCAGTGTGCTTTCCAGAGCACACAAAGACTTCAATAATATGTTTTTACCATGAAATTCTGGAATAGAATTAATAGTAGTAGCAAAAGCCATTATCATTTTAGGGGTGTTTAAGGCCTCCTAGGGAGCTAACCCATCCCAAGCACTGGGATTCTCAATAAACAACCTATGGTTTCTGGGCACATCATTTCCTACCATCACAGGACATCTTTGATCACTCTTTAACATTTACAGACACTCTAACATTTACAAATTGTTACAGAATTTTCTTAGTCACTTTGGTGGGTATAATCTATGCCTTTCCCAATAATCTAGCTCTTGAAAATTCACAACTGCTCCTGGCTCTTGCACCCTCTGTGAACTAATTTCCCATCTTGCTCCTTCAGGGGAATTTTCATATCTTGCAAATGGGTTTCCAGACCTACAAAATTACTCTAACTTTATCATTAAGTCATCCATGTATCAAAGCCTTTCAATAGCAGCACCAACTTCTGAACCACTATCCCAATAACAAGCAGTCAGGTTGTGAAGTCCATTGTCATTTCTGAAAGTCCAATGTCATTCTGAGCAAGTGCTGCATGACCTGATTGCACAAGTTCACAACTCAGATGATAACTAAAGTCAACTGTTGGCAAGTTGTTTGGCTGCCTCACCCTGAGACACCTTCACAGGCCCTCTTCAGCTTGTTCAACTTGATGAAATTAGTCAGGCTTGCTCAAGTCACTCAGTTTGGCTCAGGGCCTCTGGAGGAATAGTCAGTCACCTCTTTTATTTATGCTTGCACCTGCTTCCCTGGCTCCCTTGTCTGGCAATCTAGGCTGCTGCCTGCCTGGCAAGCTGGTCTTCTACCTATCTCACAACCTGCTGCCTGCCTGACAATCCAGCCTGGCAACCTGGGCTGTTGCCTGCCTGGCAAGCTGGTCTGGAATTCTGGACTGGGGGTAGAATGTCATGAAATCAACATGACACTTTGGGGTTTTTGAATAAAATGCTGTGGTTTAAGTGATACATTTAGGGTAAAATAATTCAGGGGTTCAGCACTTGCATCAGATGTATGGGGCCCTAAGTTTAATTCCTTGAACAATTACATCAAAGTAAATGAAGTTTAGGAGTCAAGTTGACAAAGTGTAGTATAGTCAAGTTGTTATCAACTTGGTGTGATTGAGAAATGCTTAAGTCATTACTCAAGCATACTTTGGAGGGTGTGTTTGAGAATATTTCCGGAGAGCTTTAGGTGAATGGGGAACTCACCCTAAACATGGCAGTACTACTTCATGGCTCAGGACTCAGAATCAATAAAAAATGGACAAAGAGAAAGCTAGCAGAATACCCTCATTCCCCTTTCTGTGTTTTCTGACTTGCTGAGATATGAGCAAGCAGCCACAAGCTGCCATGGGCATGCACTGGTCATACCACCATGCCATCTATATTCCCTAAACCAGACCAAAGCAAGCTTAATTTCAGGTATTCAGTCATAGTACAAAGAATAGCAGTATACTGCCTATTTGAGTTTTTCATATTTCCTTAAATAGGGTGATAACAGTCTTTATTTTAAATAATCTACATGCAAGAAATCTAATACAACTAAGAATATCTATTGAATGTTTAAAGTATTTGTCTGATCAACCCTAGGCTTTGAGATTATGTCTGGTGACAAGGAAAATCCTTCATATCCTAATGTATGTGTTTCATAAAATAGACCAATGGTAGATCAAGAAAAAAACCAGAAGAGTGTTCAACACTGTGTCACAAAAAGGTTTATTTCTGTACTTGTTTGTTTCTAGGAAATCACAGTATAATACAAAGCTATGAGATTTATTATCCATTTCACATTTGAAGTTTTACTCTACAGCTGTGAATTCAGCTGTTTTCATTACTTTGTTCAATATCAATCCGACACTCAGAACTAAGGAGTGACTCTCAACATTTTATATGGGAAGAAACATGGGCATTTTGTACGTTAACAGGTTTATAGTGCGCTCCAGTACAAGACAATGCTGCATTTATCATGCAAACTTGTTTGGATCCACTAAGAACATTGGGAAACGGCACTGGCATTGGAGGTAGAGAATCTGAGCATTACATGACTTTGGCAACTGCTTAAAATCACTTCCCTGTTCTGTAAAATGAGGTGATAGTAACTTGTAGGGCTACTGTGAAGACGAACTGGTTAAATACATAGAAGGTGCCCAACTGAAGAAGGCACATAGTTGGACTTTAAATTTTTTAGCTATTTTATTTTTCTTTGAATGGAAAAGACAAAGTGTTCTTAGATAAGTGATTACGAAAGTGGTTTGACCTACCTGAGAGGAAAGGAGGTACAACCTGTACATGTCACCCTTTGTCACCTGTTGTAGCTAGGATGATGTGCACTTGTTAGTGCTACTAGCTATAGGCTTCATAACCATTTTCAGTGCTGGAAGACTGAGAAAGAGTCTTGGTCAAGTGCCAGTTGTACTCGGATGCTCAATTGATATTAATTAATTCCCAGTAGCAGCAATTTGGCTATAGATTTCGGCTTTCGTGACCTTTCATGCTGGACAGAATTACAATCAGATGATTCTTTTTCTAGCCAAGCCCTTTAGAATCTTGTTCATCTCTTGGCAGACTTCACACTGTGGTTTTCCCACAGGTCTGCAGTTGGCAACTCCAATGGGCTGGGGTTAAATAAGCAGAACGTGAGATTTTTTTCTATTTAATTTTGATAATGAGAGCTATCCAAAAATATTCTGCAAAATTCACAAGTTCTCTTCGGAATTCTGAGGATGTTCATGAGAGGATCTTAGAAAACAATTTCCTGCTTCCTGTCTCTACTCACACAACTCACATCGTCATTACTTATGATAATAGGGCAGCTGCTGAAAATCCTCTGCTGCTCCCAGATGGTAAGAAGCAAATTCAGTGCCTAGGCTAGTATTAGATTTATGTTAGTTTCCTGTTTCTTTTTTCACACTATTTACAAAAGATTCCCTGTGTAATTTCACATTGTATTTGAAATAAAAGTAGTAGCGCTGTCAGTCACAAATGAGAAACAGGTAGTTGTGCTCCAAGCTACCTGGTCTTTTTCTTTCTTGGGTGATCCTGCCCATGTTCTGAACATGGTGCAGCATCCTTAAAGGGAATGAGCGTGCAATGCTCTGGTCTTCGGAAACCATTAAACATGCATATTCTTGTATCTGGTATTTGTATTTGGTATTTAAGAGTCCATTTGCTTTATTAGTATTATTATTACTATAACAAAAGAAAGTGTTTAATTTGGCTTACATACAGTTTCACAGGGTAGAGTCTATGATGGCAAGCCACAAAACAAAACCAGAGCAAAAGTAAATCAATTGTGAAGATGAATCTCAAGAAGCTGCTAATAAATAGGCTGGGAAGATGAGTCCATGGGTAAGGGTGCTTTCTATTCAAGTCTGGGAACCAGAGAGTAAACCTCTAAACTCATGTAAAAATGCTGAGCATGGTTGCACATGCCTCTAACCCCAACACTGGGGGCTGGAGACAGGCAGAACCTGCGAGTTCATGGGAGAGCTTGTCTAGGCAAGATGTTAAACTTCCTGATCAATGAGAAACCCTATCTCAAGGCAATCAGGGGGAGACCGATAGACCGAGACACCCGACATGCTTCTCTGGCTTCCACATACATGCACATGAATACATACACTCACACAGTGAATGCAATGCACTCACACACACAGACACACACTAGAGAGAAAGATAACTTGCTAAATTAATTATTTTGTAGTTAAAGATACTGATAAAATATTAATATTGTTATAGCTCTCTACAAGGCACTTACCACGTTATATTGAAATGGTCAGTGTACTTTTTGTTACCATCCACCATATTTTAAGATGCTTTTTTGTTATGTTTCTACCAACTGGAATTATGAGCAATACCCATCAAACTGTTTAGTACATATTTGGTGAAGAAGTAAAAGATAAAAAATTGGGGCACGAATGATAATAATGTTGCCCCAAATTACAGAGTCAATCTGAGGAATATGAGCGTTTCTGATGCACATCCTTTCTGCCCCCACCTGCTCTTGGCCTACTCTCATTTATTTGCTCACGTCATTTAAACAATTTCAGGAAAGCCTTCTTTCAGGCTGCTCCCTGCTTTCAGGGCTGGTGTTCCTTTAAACTGTCCCACAAAATCAACTCTTCCTCTCTCTCTCTCAAGTTGCCTTTTGCCAGATACTTGGTCATAATAGTGAGGAAAGTTATAAATACAATACTTTTCCTCCTATTTCTTCCACGTATATTGGATATAGCTTTCAAAATAGTAGTTACCAAGCTGTCCTCTGGCCATAGTTTCCCTTCCCTTGAGTTGCTCTTAACCTACAACAGTTATAAAGCTCTAAAATGCCCTCCTTTTATAATAGTTGTTTACACTACTGTTATTGTCAGAACATATGTGGCCTTCCAAGTGTATATGTTTGTGGTGATATTTTGTTCGTGATCTAACAAATAAAGCTTTCCTGAAGATCAGAGTGCAGAACTAAACCACTCTTTAGCCTTAGAGGCCAGGCAGTAGTGACACACACCTTTAATCCCAGATGTAGTTATAAAATAGCTCTGGAAGTAATATGGGACAGCCATTTGATTGGTTAAAGATGAATACAAATTTCACAAAGTCACTGAGAATTTCATGATTCAGGTACCATGATGAATGTGGGAGAAATTCTCACTTGTATTCTTTCTGTATTTTTATTTATTTTAAACTTGAATTTCTTTTTTAAAAAAGTTATCTTTTATTTATTGGTTGACAACTTCAGACAAGTGTACAATTTGTCTTAATCATACCTATTCATCCACTTCTGAGTCCTCCTCCTCCAACTTCCTCTGGACCTTCCCCAACTACTTCTCTCCTCTTTATTGTGGGAGGGGTAATTTACTGAGTCTAGTTAATGCTGCCTCTATGATATGATGGGAATGTGGCCATCCATTGGAGCATGCTTGACATACCAGGAACCACACCCCTAAAAAATAAATCAACAACAACAACAACAAACAGACTCTCCGTTTTCTAGTTTTCTAGAAGTTATCAATTGTAGGAATCGGGGCTTATGAGCCTTTTCATACTCTGTGCTGGCTTGATCTTGTTTTGGTCTCAGGAATACTTTCTGGTACTAAACTTTGAATAGATGACCTATGGTCCTTTTGGGGAAACACTTCTTATCCAAACTACAATATGTTCCCTTTCTCCCCTTCCTGGTTTTCAATTAACAAATGTTCCTTGCTGAGCAAAACATAAACTAAGCTATTTCTTTATCCTCAAGTACAGAGATTCTTATCATATTAAATTCCTTAGGTCAAACACACCAAATATTTCCCCCTAGTCTGTAGATATTTGAAGTTAGAAATGTAGGGTCATAACATGTACACTTCCTATGGAAACCACATAGATTTAGCAGCAAATGTGAAAGGAACCACAAAAATTTATATAAATTGGGAAAGTACATTGACAATACACTGGAGAATAGTTCTTGGGTTTTCTGTTTTTATAAGGAGTTTATGTGTATTTATAAGGTCAGTGGCATATTCATAAAGTGAGTAACTATTTTTCCTCCTCAAATTATGGTAAATCATACTTTGGTGTTAAAATATTTCTCCTATGACTGAAAAGCCCACAAAAGTGGGAGGGGTCCAAACTATAATGTTAATGATATTAGAGTTAGGCTCTAGTCTTTTGTGGGTATAGAGTTTTCACAATGTAAAAGTATCATGGCTATGAAAACTCTCCTGGCAGCTAAATCACTGATACAACAGGAAGAACTAAACAGCAACCTCAAGGTTCTTAGCCATGAAGAGGTATTAGGAGATGTTACTGCCACGCTGCACTTTTTTTGTTATCCCATTTTTAACTCTATGTCTTGCCAGTTGATTTCACAATTACTTTTTAAATTCTTTTATAAGATGTCTAATGGTCCAGAATTGTGGTCTATTTTGGTGAATGTTCCATATGAACTGAAAAGAATGTGTATTTGACTTTTGTTGGATGAAGTAGTCTGTAAATGTCCAACCGGTTGCAATGGTGGATTATTTGTTTCTACTGCATTCTTATAATTTTTCTCTTGGTTTTATTTGTCAGTTACTGAAGGATGAACTTGGACATCCAAATAAAAGTAGATTTAGATGTTTCTTCATGTACTTCTCCTCTTTAGCTTTATGCATTCTGATGATATCTCAACAGGTGTTGCACACTGAGCATTATTATGTGTTCCTGGAAGACTGACGTTTAATCATCCTGTATGGTTTCTCTTTATCTTCCATAATCTCCCTTACTCTGAACTCTGTATTTTTTCTGGGATTCATGGAACTATTCTAGCTTTCTCTGGATTAGTGTTCAGAATGTTGTATCTCTTTTCGACTTTACAAGAATTTTGTTTACAAATACAGTAGGCCACACATCTTGAAGAATCTCTTTCACTAGAACAAAGAAAGAATAAAAAATCCATCATAAAAATTGTAGGCTATTCTATAAGCATATAGCGCAGGAATCAGAGAGATGAGGTAAAAAGTGAAAGCAGATGCATTGGGTATTCTGAGAGTGTTAGTAATAAGCTTAGGTATTGTTTGCTAGACTAATATAAAAAACACACGAGTGAATTGGACGCTCAGCTTACATCCTCTGGTTAATGGCATTATCATTCCCAATTTGTCACCTTTCTTTATAGTCATATTTTCTGACATGGAGTTTGTAGAGGTGCAACATACTTTTGTGTTTTCTTGAGTATATGACTTCTGTCAATAGAATCTGGACCAAAATGAAGTTTATTTCACATTGTGTATTTCTTTTTACCCTTTTCTGTTTATATACCAAGAAGAGACTATGTTCCCAAGAAATCAGATGTTCCCAGAAAAATGTGGCATATGGGTCCGACATGACTCAAACACACATTTAAGAGTGAAGACTGGTTGAGCTTGTAAGAATCATTCAGGCATTCCTATTAGCACATAAATTTAACAACAACAAAACCAGCCAAATATCCAGCTCATGAAACCCCATCCCTACTGAGGATGCATTGGCAACTGATGGCTGCTGGGGGAGGGAGAATCAGTTTTCTTCAGGGATGTGGTGTTGATAGGCTGCCCATATTCTAGTGGAAGGTGCTATTCCATGCACATGCTAGCAGCACTAAATGGATCCTTGGATTTATAAAAGAGCAATCAACGTAATGAGGGGAGAGTGGTGGCAGTAGTATGGGAACAGCTGAAGGGAAGACTATAGGGGTTAGATTTGATTAAAACACATTATATACATGCATGAAATTCTCAAATGATAAATAGAAAGATGTAATGCTTTAAGGCACCAAGTTTGGAATAAATTTTTTGATATATCATCACTATAATAACTAACTTAAAGCCCTCTCAGTGGTCTAGACTCTTAAATTCTTCCATTATGTAGAAAAATCGTGATAAAATTCTACATTCAAATAAAATGTAATACTTATCAGAGTTGGAATAGGTAGGGGCTTTCTATAATTGCATGAAGGGTATCTGCAAAGGGAATAATCAGAAAAGAAAAAAACCTGCATCCCATAAGATAGTTAAGGAATAAAGTAAGAAACCATCACTTACAAGGCAAAGATAGTAAAGGACAGGTGCTTCCCATGCATCCAGTCAACACTGAATTAAAGTGAATGAACAGGGAGGTAAAGGTCTCCTTGGCCGCGCAAGCTGGAAGGGCTTAAGGCTCAGACAAACATGGGGCTCATGGTTATAGTTAAATATCTATAGTAAAATTGATAAGGAGGAAAGGTATAAAGCACAAAATCTAGTAGGAAGTTCCTTTACTGTTTAGAAGAAAGGCCAGTCACTTTAGGCACTCAGTATTCCCTCCCTTACTTGTTACTCCAGTGACATAAAACCTCAGCTACAATAGTGGGTCTACTTCTATGTTCCCAGTGGAGCCACTACCCCTTC
This sequence comes from Bramus lutescens, assembly GCA_001685075.1. NCBI lineage: Eukaryota > Metazoa > Chordata > Mammalia > Rodentia > Cricetidae > Bramus > Bramus lutescens. Next base: position 82,094 of record LOEQ01009486.1, read on the forward strand.
AAACCTGCAGTCTCTCTATGGTTTATTAGATATAATAATGAGAAGAGTGCCTGGGTACACAAGTCAGTGGTAGAGTGATTGATTATAATTAATAAGCCTCAGGATGTGATGCCCAGCCCGTCTAAGAAAAAGGTAAGAAAATTAATTCTGCTCCTTGACTATTGGACCATATATTCTGAATATAGGGTACAAGAGAAGATTAACTTCAATAAACCAGCCAATCATCCTCATAGTCTGGAAACACTTGACTAATAGGATGCACTGTATGACCAGTTAATTCCTTGGGCGTGAGACCATTGCAGAGGTTCTTTGACTCTGAGATAATTTGAAGCAATGCTGTGTAAGACATTATAATGATGGACAAGGCATTTTTTGAGAGGATAGATGGCTTTGGCATAGACATTAGGCATAAGGAATGGAAATTCATCTCTAGGTATTTGTCTGCTTCAGTAAGAACGAATTTCCACATCTTGCTGACAGAAGGAGCTCAGTGTAATCTATATGCTACCAGATGGCTGCTAGCTCCTCCTAGGGGTGGATGACATATTGAACTCATTACTGATCTCTATGGCGGTTGCCTTCTGAACTCAGCTGTAGTGGGAGCCAGTTCACCTTTAGTTAAGGTTACATTAGTGTTGTAAATATAGCCTCTGTCTCCGCCAGTGTGATCATTTCTTCCACAGGCCTGCTTAGTCAGCTTCCAGCCTCGTGTTTCTGGAGAAGGATGCCGAGTGACATTTACTGAAAGAAGCATTCTGTTAAAGTAGTTATTGAGTACATTCTTCACAGTGAAGACCCTTTGATGAATATTTATTGAACCCACTCCTGGATACCTTCTGTTCCACTCTGAATGTTCTAAACAATATCGTTTCTGCAGACTGTTCTGTGACTAATATTCCAATCCTTCCTCTTACAAGTCCTTTAACATCTTGATCTACATGCAGAATGAGCAACTCCTCTCCCAACCCTCCTGTTTTTAAAGTCAGAAGTGCATAATTTGGAATACCACAGAAAGAACTATTGCTTCTTGTCCCATTTCCAAACCGAAGACAGCACACTGTCTGTGAGAAAGAGCACACCTCCCCGAGGAAGGACTCTTTCGGAATGCAGCAATCTAATGAATATATTCCACCAAACCTCCCTGCTTAGGGTCATGGCACCGTGAAATAGGAAGAGTGCACTATAGAAAGATGGATATTTTCTAGGCTTGCTAAACATAGTCTCTGAGGATCTCAACTGTTATCCCAACCCATTCCTGAGAGTGAAAATTAATAGTGGGGAAGAAATAAACACAGAGACAGTTCCTGTTTGAGTCCAGGTGTCTCCAACTGCTTCTTCACAGTTCCTTTCTGTATATACTCCCGGTTCCTTAACATCAACCGGAATAGATATTCTTGGCAATTGGCAGGACTCATGCATTGGCAGACTGACTATTGTAACAGAGGCCATTACTGTCAGATAAGTTGAGTAGAAGGCCTTCTATCAGAATAAAAACAAGGAGCTGGATGAATCCTCAGAGATGAGCAGTTGGAGGTTTATTTCTCAAAAACAGATGCTTTTCAAAAAATTCCACGTATTTCTCAAAGGTTCTGAAAATTGCTTGTTTATGTTTGAGAGACAGATGCTCTAGTGTTGGAGGGTGAGGCCTTCATGCCTTTTTTTTTTAGTTTCATTTTGCTATTTCCCACTATACTTTCAAGAAACATCTTAATATAAAGATAAAAATATGACAACATGAAAACTAGATTCTGATGACTTTAGGACAACATCTTCTGTGATGGTTATAATTCAACTGTGAAGCTGACGCTTGTCATTTCTGATATGCCTTTTTTTTCCTCCATAGATGACAATATCTGGACAGATCTCATATGTGTATGCAAAAACAAAGGAGAGAAAACCCATTTTTAATAATAGCTGCCACGTGTATGAAGTTTATATTTACTTGCTTGCTTTTGTTTCTGCAATCGAGTAGTATTAGTAATATATTTTGTTCAAAACATAATCAAATATGTGTGCTAAGAAATATTTGAATCAGGCCAGGCAGTGGTGGTGCACCTCATCAATCCCAGCACTTGAGAGGCAGAGGCAGGTGAATCTCTATGAGTTCAAGGCCAGCCTGGTCTATATGAGCTAGTTACAGGACAGCTAGAACTGTTACACAGAGAAATCCTGTCTCAAAAAAAAGAAAAGAAAAGAAAAGAAAGGAAAAAATATTGGATCATATCACAAGTTTTTTCATTGTAGAAAGTAAGCTTGACTCATTTTCTACTTTATATTATGCTTGACAGAATCTCTGGTGTATATACATTGTCTTTCTGTGGTCCATGGGAAATTCAAAATTTGTTTTTGATGGACAGTCCTTCAAGGCACATTATAGAGCATTTCTATTACATTGGGGTTTTCTCGTGTGTGTGTGTGTGTGTGTGTGTGTGTGTGTGTGGTGTATGTATGTGATGTGTGTGTGATGCATGTGTGTATGTGGTGTGTGTGTGTGTGTATGTGTGTGTTAGCACATATGGAAATGCTTGCATTCACACAGAGACCAGAGGTGTTTTGTATCAGGTGTTGGTCATCCAGAGCCTTCCAGCTTGTTTTATGAAACAGGTTCTCACACTGGCCTGGGACTCTCTGATAAGGGTAGGATGTGTGTCTGGTGAGCCTGGGAAATGCCTCTCTCCATTTCATCAGAGCTGAGGTTACAAGTGTGTGCTATGGCACAAAGTCCTTTGATGTGGGTTTTGGAACCCAGCTCCGGTCCTCATGATTGTACAGCAAGTGCTTTACCAGCTCGAACCTTCTCTCCAGCCATTGTGTTTGTTGTTGAGACTTAGGCTAAAGAACCCAAGCATCAGTAACAACAACAGAGTTCAAAGAATGATTTTAAAATCTTCATTTTAATATGTGTCATCTGAAGAATGCACATTCTCACAACCACAAAGCAAAACACTGCACTCACATTTATTTTGTTCATCATATTCTCCACTGAGCTGAAATAATGTAATAGAAATGGAGTTTTATGCTAGCCTCCAGGAATATTGAAAAGACAGTGATATTTACACCCTGAATAAGAACATATCTATCACTGGCAAAATGAATTAATATTCCTAAAACTCAAGGAAATCTCATTTGCACTGTTTCCCTGCCGCCAGAATTCTTATTTCATTTTTATTTCTTTGAGAATTTTCTGCATATGATATCGTAGGCTAAGTAAAGACGTGGTCTATATGAACTTTGTTTTCCAACACTTCCACAGTATTACATACAATGCAAGTTGTTAAGTAGCTATTGAATGAATGTGTAAATTAAAATGTAATGAATCATACTTTGATCTTTGCTAAAACAATATACTATTAAAAGACAAAAATACATTAGAGAGATAAAGCCCACAGTAAGACTAACCAAGTGATCTGTCCTTAACCAGAGTCAGCCAGTGGCAAGGCAATCAGGGTTCAAGGTCTGTTTTTAAAGCCTGTTTCCTTCAGCAATGACTAGTCATCCTTTGAAAAGCACTTGACGAATTCTTGTCATGTGCTGGTTTCTGGAATAATATCTAAGTTAGTGAAGCCCAGGAGAACCAGTCAGCTTTGCACTGATTTCTCATCTTTTCAAGAATGTGTCAGATTTCTGGTGTCCTTTTCAGATGAAAGAATGTGCTACGTAGAGAATTAAATGACCTTTAGGAGAAAAGAATAAACTGTGGTAACTGATGCAACTATGGATGTTTTTAAATCCAAGATGCTACTCTACTGGTCCACTCCCATGATGTAAGTAATTATTTCAATGCTGAATTACAGCACAATCTATTTAGATGGCATTTTACTTCCAATTAATCTCAGAACATGCACTATTTATAAAGTAAACAGCAACTGCAGTGGTGACAATATGAACAGCAGATTTGTTGCTGTTGTTCATTTTGATTTCCACTTGGCTGGAAAGCACCTTGAGAGGCCACTGACTGTCAGGGATTCCTTAGTTTCAAGTGGTTCACTTGGGAAAACAGGGCTGGAGTCAGCGGGCCAAAGGGCTAGGTCTGGAGTTGTCTGAACCCGGAATATAACTGTTTTACTCATACACTTTGACTTTTCCAAATGCAAATGACATGTAAACCACAATGTGATTGCCCTTTACTTGGTCCACAGTGTGCCAAGAGCTCTTCAGTCTTCTGCAAAACCAAGTCATACACCGAAAACCAACCTGTGGTACTGGAAACTATAGCTGCACACCAGGAGCTGTGATATTAAGTGGCTCCAACAGCTGCCACCATGCGACTGACTCAAGTTCTGTCTTTATCAAAGCTTTAGGCATATTTATTAAAATAACTTCTTAACTGGAGATCATTATGTCAGGCAAACTAATCTCAGAAACTAAAGAGTCACATATTTTCTCATATGTGGAATCTTTCAAAATATTTGTCATTTTTAAACAAAATTTATTATTTTAGTATTTATAGGTATGAGTGTTTTGCCGACATGTATGTCTATGTATGAAGTGTCCTCAGAGGCCAGAAGGGGGCATTGGATCTCCTGGAACTGGAGTTACAGATGATTGTGAGCTGCCATGTGGGTGCTGAGAATGGAACCTGAGGCCTCTGGAAGGCCACCCTATTAACTTCTGAGACATCTGTCCAGCCCTTTGTTTGCAGTTTAAAAAAATTAAAACATAGTTTTATATATTTCCTCTCCCCTCTTCTCCTTCCATGTCCTTCCCCACTTTTAAATCCATGGCCGAATTTTCTTTAATTATGACAAGACTTAATTAGGAGTGGAAACAGCAGTAACAGTGAGAGGGATAAGCAAGAGTAAATGAGAAAAATAATCAACACATACACACAGATGCAGTAATGAAGCCTACTACTTTGTACAATTAGTGAACATCAATAAAAAAATTTCCTTTTGTTGTTCACTTACTATACTGAGCATGTTTCTTTGATTCATTTGGGAACAGATTGCTCTTCTATAATGTTTATGGTAATATAGAAAATTACAGCAATATTTTGTGACCATAGCAATATTATGTATTAATTATGGTACTTATATGTACATATAGTGTTTAATACTTAAAATCTAGTTATTTCTTCATGAAGATATAGGCTGCAAACAGAAAAGCCTGATCACACAGGGATTGTGTTTTATGTACATTACTAAATCCTAAGTGCCTTAAGTTGTTAGATTTAGCAGATAAAAAGAGAAGATACTTAGTTAATTTGGCTTCTCTGAGAAAAAAAACAAATATATGCCAGTTTAAATTGTAGTGGAAATACAGGTTGGATATCTCTAATTTGAAAACGCCAAATCCACAGTGTTTTGAAGACTGTTGAAGGCTGTCGTGATGTTACAACTGGAGAGTTCCGCAGCAAAAACTTCTGTTGCATGTACAAATGATACGGTTTGAATGAGGTGAACCCCGTAAGTTGGGTGTATTTAAATACTGATCCCCAGTAGGTAGCTATTGGTGGGGGATAGGCGGTTGGCCTTGCTGTAGGAAGTGTGTCACTGAGGGTGAGATTTGAGGTTTCAAAAGCCATGTGCCCTCTCCCTGCTTTCTTGTGTGTGGTCCAGATGTGAGCTCCTGGCTGCTGTTTCAGCCATCAGCTGCTTGCTCCCTCTGCTCTGCTGTCATGAACTCTGACCCTCTGGATCTATATGCTCTAAACAAACTCTTTCTTCTATAATTTTCCTTGGTTATGATGTTTTATCATGGCAATAGGAAAGTAACTAATATAATGAAATTATTAAATATGTGAATAAAATAAAGTAAGTGATAGACATGCTTATTTTAAAGCCTATATAATCTACTTATATAAACTGACATCCTTATTCATAGTCATAGACTTTTCTATCATCCTTAATCATGTCTAAGGTGCCTTTTCTCTCTCAAAGTATGCTTTTACTTTTAATGAAAAGAATTATCTTAGGATGATGGGGCAATGGCTAAGTCAATAAGTCATCTTTATTCATTTCAGTATTGTATCTTTCAGTATGAACATTTTCATCATGGGCACTATTAATTCAACCCTTTAAATTCTGAACTTGAGAAAAGGTCTAGTAATTTTTAGTAGGAATGATGTAGGGATACACGAGCAGCTTCTAAATATATGTAGAAATATGGAGATGACTTAGTGGTTAAAGCACTGGCCCCAGTAATCTGAAGACTAGAGGTCAGAGTCCCAGAACCCACATAAATGCCAAATTTTCAGATGTCTAACCTGTAATTCCAAGTTTTGAAGGTTTATACTGGGGGCTTTTCACAGCAAGCTGGTTTGGGAGACTACCTATATAGAAAAATCTCTGGGTTTGATTGAGAGATCCTGCCTTAAGAAGAATAATGAAGAACAATTGAAGACGATTCCTTGCATCAACTTTGCTCCCACTCTACCCAAGCACACTCCTACTTACAGGGAACATGCATGTACACACTTATATATTGAAAAAAGAAAGACAAGTATATATAAAATCACCTGGCTTCAGGTTTCTAATGAATGAGCTCACAGAATGCTGAAGAAACCCAAGACCCATATCTTCTAATTTTCAGAAAATAAGCTACTCACCCATGGAACTGTTGATTGACATGCCATATTGAAGGCCTGATGATTATTTTGTTGTTAGAGTTGATACTATGATTCTGTAATCTTTGACAGTTGGTTCTACGACAGTTGATATGGTCCTTTCTCTGAATATTCTAAGCTGTCTTTCTACACACTGCCCAGAATTCTTGCATGGAAATGTCATATGCTGCGTGTCCTGATAGAGAGTCCCAGGCAGACACAATGGGTTAAAATTTTGCAGGCATCCCATGTTTCACTCTTTTGGCAGATAGCTGTGTGGTGTCTCTGCATTTTTTTTTCAAACACACTTTTACACACATATACATATACATCATGATGCATCATTAATACTGGCAAACACCCCCTAGATAAGTTTTTGGTTGCTAGCAAAGGACACTTCTCTGAGAATGTGTGTTCATGCCAAGATGTATAAAAATGGCAGTATAACCTTCCCAGAGTGACAACAGAGTGATCCCAATCACCCCTAGATACCTCATTTCGTCTGGGGAGTGTGGCAGATCTGGCTGTGGGTCTGAGCAGGTCAATTTTCAGGGTTCATGTTCTGTTCTTCCAATGAAGTTTAATAGGCCTGCCTGTAGTTATTTTAAATGTGTGTTTATGTAGGACACAATACTGTGGTATATTTGAGGTTATGACAGTTTTTTTTAAACCACCAATGATTCCTGGGCTCTGCAACCCTTTGCTGGTTTCCTTTAACTTTGTTCATACCTCTGTAATTATTCTCTTGATGAAAATCTTCAATGTAGAACTCTTCTCTGGAAAATTGAATGGCTAAAAAAGAATTGTTCTTCACATAGCAATATTTAGGCATGCCATAATGAAAATATTGCTTCCTCTTAGAGGCCTCAAAGTAAAATATGACAGCAAATATATTCCGTCTACATTCAGGGCCGCCAATTTGAATTTTCACCTTTCTCAAAGTGTTAATAGTCAAAGGTAGAGGCACTGGAGGCAGCTCTTTTATATAAAAATGAGAGGCAAAAAAGTGTAAAAAGAAAGTATATAGAAGAAACAAAACAATGCCCAAATGTGAATTAGCCTCTCTGATTAAAAATCCCACCCTTTCATTAATTCTTTAATATTAGTTATAACATGTTGCTACCATTAGGGAAACTTTTATGCTGAAAGCAAGCAAACAAACAGATGTAAGTTAAGCATCTGAAAGTGAGGATGTAGTAGTTCACTGATATAGCATTCACAAAGTCCTGCAGATCCACACAGAGCGTCATCAACAACTAACACACAAAACAAAGAACCTTTGAACCAGGAATGTACCTATAGCCTCGTCTAGTTGGGAGACTGAGGCAAGAGGATTGCTTCAGTTGGGGGCTCTGAGACTAACTTGGGCAGCATAAAAACACTATCTTTAGAAAAAAAACAGGAGGATGGAATCAAAAAACAAGGAAGGAAGGAATGAAGGAAGGAAGGAAGGAAGGAAGGAAGGAAGGAAGGAA
>LOEQ01009488.1:6810-25250 GCA_001685075.1 Bramus lutescens
AGGCACCCTCTCCTCAGCTGCCCAAGGAACATGCTGGGGACATCTCCTTGGACAGCTGGGAACCCCTCTAGAGTTAAGTCTAGAGTTAATGGCTCCCTTAATTAAGATACATTTTTAAAACAGTTATGGTGCTCCCCATACCTGCACTGTAGTGTGCAATTTCATATGATATATATGTGTAATCTCAAAATTGCATCTCAATATCATGTAGTAGCATTTCATTTGTATTTTAATAAATTAAACTTGCCTGAGGATGAAAAAAGTAAGACAGCTACACTCTCCAGCCTTAATGACCAGGCAGCAAAAACACACACTTTTAATCCTAGAAGACACACTAGCTTGCCATAGAGACCCAGAGGTAGCGGTACATGCCTTTAATCCTAGAACTAGAGACTATTATAAAATGGTAAGAGACAGTTCTCAGGCTCAGGCTCATTCTGAAATCCCTGGAGGCAGGATCTTCATTTTCAGACTGAGGTCAAGGTAAAAGTCAGTGACTGGCTTTTTTTTCTTTTCTGGTCTTCAGGTTGGTTTTACTTATTAAAATACAAGTGAAATGCCACTACAATATTATGGGTACATATATCTGTGAATGATCAGGGAGATGACTTCTCATTAAGCTGTATATTTTTAATACATAGAAAACATACTAGGATATGCTTCTTAACTAAATCTATTGCTACATGAGTACTGTAAGACACTTAAAAGCCTACTTTGATCCCTTTACTCAGACTAACACAAGAAAACAATAATTTCTCCCCATTCTAAGACAAGCTACACACAATTAATTCATTTTCACCTCAGAGCAAATTCAAACAAGACTAGATGTTTCTGTATGTAGATCATAAATTTAAAACTTTACAGATATGCTCAAGGTCAGAGGTGCAGTTATCTAACACAAGGTTACTAACACAAAGCAACCTAAAAACATCAGGCCAATTCTTTGCTTGCCAAGTCTGGCTGATAAAGACCTGAGTCTCTGTGCAGATCTCTCTGAAGCTTGTCTCACCTGTGCACTGTGTCCCTGGCGTCTGGCCTTGAAGTCTTTCGTTGCATTGGTAAATGGCTCAGCTCCGTATCATTTACCCAAGGAATGTGATATGACTAATGAGATAACTTGTAACTTTCTTGTAACTTTTTTCCTATGGCCTAAGTCTCCTGTTTAAAAAAAAATGTATTTAGGCCAGGTGAACAAGGAAGCGAGAGAGAATTGGAGCAGAGAATTGAAACAAAGGAGAACTAGAAGCTGTGGAGGTAGAATTCAAGCTAGAGAACAGTTAAAGGCACGACCCTCCGATTGTATTTGTGACTCCTTAGATAGGAAGGTAAGCTCAGTTCTGCTTCATTGTGATTGTCTTCCAGGAACCCTGGAGCTGGCCTTGAAGAGCTGGACTCTTAGGCTACCATTACTGTACAAGCCTTGGAAACTGAGTTTGATCCCTGTAGTCAAGGAGTGAAGAGAGAGCAGACTCCACCAATTTTTCCTCTAACGTCCGCACACAAGCATGTCCCCACACATATTCATCAAACACACAGTAGTGATAACAGAATATAAGGTGTCTGTTCCATCACCTGAGTCATACAGGATCTCCTTGAACAGTGTAACTAGATTGCATTTGACAGGATCTTTTTTAAAAATTTGATTTCTCTAACCTTTACTATAGTTCCAATCTATAAAAGAGATCCACCCTGTGTTTCTGTAAGATAATCCAGAGGATAAAGCTTTCTACACATAACTTCACCTGCCATACAATTGAGTAGCCGTTCTACTTGTGTCCAAAAAATTTCTTAGACCAAACTGGCTTCTTAAATTGATGAGACTCTTCCACAATGGAAGGAAAATACATGAGGCAGAAGTTTGCACTTCTAGAACACATAAGATTAGTCATGTGACCTGAGGCAAGGGCCATGGCTGGGGACTCAGAACCTGGGGTCAAGACAGGTTTACTTATCACCACAGATAAGTCACTCTCAAAACTTTGTTCATAGAGATCAGACATAGTGATAGTTGTGACTTATATTTTGTAAATGCCTCTACATATACCAGGGGATAAAAGCCATCAAAAACAAGGCCAGTGACTTCAGGGCCTTTGAAGTCTTAGATTTTATTGATCTCCACAAGACCCAGCATAAAGCAAACCAGACAAAATTTTGAATAAATGATCAAGTGCACAAAAACACGCACATTGACTGATGAGAGGGTCCAGAGAGAACAAAGGCCAGCAGGAGAGAATATTCTCTTTATAATATCTCACCTACATAAAGGGCACACCATGTGCAGAGTAGCTGCCTGGAGCTCTATGATGCTTACAACCTAACTACCTGTACTCGGTGACTACAAGAGATGAGATGTGAACCTGGGTTAGTGCAGTTTCAACTCTTTAATTAATTTTCTGCAATTCACTAAACACATGGAGCAAGGATCAGCAGATCACACCACCAACCAGCTACCCAGGCAAGGTCTCCCACATTCTCTTATTATAGGGTTTGGAGCTGGGACTCAGCAGTGCTTAGACAGTCCATGAATACTTTTTGGTATTATTATTTTCATTTTCCCTGAAAAAATAAAGAAAAAGAAACACTTGTGCCTTTTGTGACTCATCCATCAGCTATTACGCCTCCCTGTGAGGTCATTCATGGACTCACAGCATCTTTTAAATGCACTCAAGACTTCTTGGTTAGCATTTACCTCTTTGTCTCTGTTCCTATCTTCACTCATGGTCATTTGCAATCCAAGTATGGAATCAAGTCAATGAATAACTTTTCTCCCAATGTCTTAACCAAATCATCACTTTTATTCATTTATCACTCACTCTCATTGGTACCCCCTTAGACCTTCTAATGGTCAATGACATCCTTCTTCCCAAATTCCTATTGTAAGCCGTTCAGTCTGCACACATATCTTTACCCCATACTTTCTTTAATGGTGTGACTCCAAAAGCTCTATGACGGAGCAAAAGCTCCAAGCCAACACTTTTCCTCTCTCATTCTAGCCTCATACCTATTGTCCTTAGTTTCCATTTGACCTTTGCCCCGCCATTGTAATGCTTTGCTGCACAAACACTCAACTTGCCTAATCTAACTCTCAATCTAATTTATATGCATATTTAAGTAGCTACATAAGACCAGACTGAGATCAGGTGTAAATATGAACACATTCAAATCTTTCCATCGCAATTTAAATTCATGGTCACAAGCTTAAAATATGGCATCAATGATGGTGCCCCCAGATGCAGATACATGTCCATTCATATTCTCGTTCTCCAGGATCACAACTTCCCCCTTTATGCTTCTCCTCAAACTTCAAAACACCTTAGCTGTTGACATGCATTGCATGCTTCTTCAAAAAAAAACTAAAATAACCACAAGAATTACTGCATTATACACATGTATAAATCAACCCAACCTCACTCAGTACTTAGTTATAGATGTCATAGGAATTTAACACAGAGTATTGCATGGAGATTAAATAGACCTGAACAGACCACTAACACCATCCTTGGACTAAAATACCAGCGCATGTTATAGACCTATAAAAATGTCCCCTCCTTTTACTTAGCAACAAACAAGCTGTCTATTCTAGCTTAGGACTTTCTCATCCTTTAGCACAGGAATCACCCTGTTTTTTCTTCTTCAGGGGGACTATCCCATTCTCTTCCATATTCTCATTGGTCTTTTATAGACCCCATTTCTCATATGAAGTTGGTTGTCTTTGTCTATACACAAGAATGCAGTCAGGGATTTTAGACATAAAACTAATCAATGTTTCCACATTCTCTGTCTCTTGAGGTTTTTGTTCCTCCTGACACATCTATATTTTGTCACTATCTTCATCAGCTTCCTTTGTTTTTCTGCCTTGTCCTTTGAATGCCATTGTCATCAGGCTTTCCTATCTATCACAGCATGGAGACAGCTGCTGTTGATATCTTTGCATTTCTGAACTCTGGGTCCAGTTCTCTGTCTTAGTGTTTGACGCAACTGATCACATCTGACTTTCTGAAGACAGCTAATCACTCCTTGCATTCAAGCACTTCATTGAGTTTCTGGATATAAATATATGATGAAAAATGACCACTCTAAGCTCATACACATAAACGCTTAGTCTCCAGATAGTAGCACTGTTTTAGGAGCCCATGGAACCTTAGCAAACAGGTTTGTCTCAAGGAATGGATCTCTAGGGTGTGAGGCTTGAACTTTTATGGCCTGGCCCTGCTTCCTGTTCCCTTTCTACCCACTACCCATGCCTTCTACCCACTACCACCATGCCTTCTCCACCAGAATAAACTATTCTTCCAAACAATGAGTTAAACTAAGCTCTCCTTACCTTAAATTATTTCTTGTCTAATGTTTCTTTAGAGCAGTGATTCTCAACCTCCCCAGTGCTATGAGCCTTTAATACAGCTCCTCATGTTGAAAAATTACTCTTGTACTACTTCATAGGACAATTACAGCTACTTCATAGCTGTAATTTTGCTACTGTTCTGAATTGTAATGTAAATATATGTGTGCTCTGATGGTCTTAGGTAACCTCTGGTGAAAGCATCATTCAACCCCCAAAGGAGTCAAGGCCCACAAGTTGAGAACCACTGCTTTACAGCGTAAGAAAGTAATTGATGCAGTACTTACATAGTCTTCTAATTGCTAGTCCCATAACTTCTTACTCTTATCAGGCTAGTCTCTAAATACTGGCGTGTAGTAGTAAGGGGAGCGGGCCCTGCTTTTCGTCCAGCCCAGCTCCCGCACGGCTAGCTTATACTCAGAAATAACTACACACAAATTGTATTCGTTTAAGCACTGCCTGGCCCATTATATCNAAGGCAGTTTCTTTATTAACCAATGAAAGTAACACATAGACAGATGACCCTCCTATATCACTGGCATGTTCCAGGAATACTGTTCTTGCTCTTCTGTTTCCAATCTGTCCAGTACCCCTTAGATGACCTCATCCAGACTTAGGACTTAAAGTAGAATTATATATATCCTGGTTATTCTCAATTGTATATCTCCCACTAGATTTCGCCTGTAATTTCGGAATACATATATCAAACAGTTGTCTGCATTTGCTTATCTACTTACCATCCTAAAACTGTTGTGTTTGGTAAAATGAAGTCATCCAGTTTCCCCTATGAACCTGCTGTCTACCATGGCTTTCCAGTTAAGGCTGATGGTCTCCCCATTCTCCCATTTCTCATTCTGGCTCAATCTTCTCTCCCTCTCTATACCCAACTCATCAAAAACTCAGGGAGGATTCCTGTAAAATGTAGCTCAGTTCTGCAACCCCTTATTTTTTACCAAAAACTCTGCACTAGATTCCCAAATTGTTCTCCAGCCTTTCACCCAGCACTCACTCTACTTTCAACCTAGAAGACAACTTTAAGCATCATTATAGAAACATTGACATGAATGGGTTTCTCTTAACTATACAATCTCTAAATTTGTCCTTCAAATTCCTATAAAATCAAAACATCCATGGAAGTCCTCATTCTCTCTGGATCTGTTGGCCACCAGGCCAAGAAGGGAAGAAGGCAGATCGGGCAACAGAAAGCTTTGGTGGCCTGTAAGCATGGAGACAACCATCCGGGGGAAAGATTTCAGTGAATCAGCTCAATTTTATTCTAGGTTATAAGGAATATATAGGATTGAGAAGCCTGGGGACAAGCACTGATTTGTATTAAGTGGCACACTGCTATCACAAGGCTTCGTACATGGTAGGAGGATCCTATAGCAGAGTCCTTGGCACAAGTCCTCTCAGCAGGGATCTGTGCCAAGGGTTAAACTAAAGATGGATCAGGCATCTGGTTTTAGAGATAGGTCAGTCCTGCAAACCCAGGGACATTCTCCAGATAAGGGCAGGTAGAGAGCCGGAAGCTTTGCTGGAGGGAGGGAGCTCCAGAGCTCCATTTTGCTGAGTTTATTGAGATAAGCTAGTTAGGCCATGAGGAGGCTGCAGCCTTTGACCAGACAGCAATGTCTTCCAACACTCCTGTGCGGAGCATCAGGGCTTGCTCTATGCATTGTCTTTTTTTCTCTTTTTCTCACCACTACTCATTGACCACACAAGAACTCTAGAGTTCACTCTGCATGCCAAGAAGGACAGAAAGTGGGGTGGCAATTTCCTCTCTCTTGTTAGATTTTTTTGCTCCTTATCAAACTGGCTTATCCTTTTCTCTAAGGATTGGTCCTCCCTGCCTATAGTGGGGAGGCTGGGAGGGTATGATGTGTGTCAATATCTTTGTTAAGTTTAAAATGAGAAAAAGAGAAACCACACTCTTTTCTTACTTCTTTTCCCATGACGAAATGTGACTCATTGTCATACAGAACGGACACATATCGCAGGGTCCGAAAATCCAGTCCTCTAAATCATATATTTTGATTTCCCACATGACCAGTATCCCATGTTTGCTGAGATGACCGCTTCTCTGACAAGACTGTAAGACCTCTGAGGGGAGAGCTGCTTCATTTCCTAGAACCTGGCTAATAAGAAAATTTTGAATGTACACAGTTACTGTTGGATTTAGGAGTGCAGAATAAAGGAACTGAAGTCAGGAAAAAGGACAGAGTCTGATGGCAACACAAGAGTCTGCATTTATTAGCGCGCACCGCAAAAGCAGCCTCTCTCCCATAGGAATGAAATGTCTGCTAAGGGAAGGCAAATGGGCTGGGCGCTTATAGGGGTTGCAGGGGACTAAGGTGTGGGAAGTTGATACAGTGGGTGGGGGGGTGTATGAGTAATTTGCAAAGGCTTCCTCCTCCTCCTCAGCTTGTCTGTCCTAACAGAGTAATTTTATCTTTAGAAACTGCTGGCCCTAGCAGGCGGGACCTAGTTGACTCACAGCTGTTAGGCAATGACAGCCTCAGTCAGGACTTCTGGTTTCTGTGGCTGGGGCAGTCTATCACCTATCATGAAATATTGATAATTATGCCTGCCCTACCCGTGACATGGATACAGATCAGTTAAAACAAAGATGACATAATAGTTTGGATCAGGAAGGAATTGTCTCTACATATTGCCAATGACTACATATTATTCAATGCCCTTCCTGACTACCTTAGGAACTGCCTGTGTTCCCCATTTATGTTTGTTTGCTCATGATAGGACAGGCAAGGACGTGAAATGAGAAGCAACTTGCTTTGTTTTACAAAGACACTAAAGGAGCAGAGCTGGGCTCGGAATCTGATGTCAAGATGCTTCACTGGAAAACATCCTTGAACCGAAATGTATTCTTCTGCTTTGCCTCCAAAAGATGTCATTTTGAGTCTTTTATGGAACAGCTGGCAAGCGGCAGTGGGCTGTGCACTGGGTCTCCACGAGAATACCTACAAATACATGGGAGTTGGCTTTGCTTTTCACCTTTTGCTGGCCTGTTGTTACAAATTTGTCTTCATCTCCCAGAAAACTGGTTTACAATTTTTTGTCTGTGCCCACCCTCACTTCTTATCCGACACCCTAGCGGGAAATCTTGAAGCATCTTCTGAAGACATCAGATCGCTGCTTATCAAGTTGCCTGACTTGTGCAAACCTTTTCTTTGCATAGAAACTATCATCCGTGAGGTTTACCTCCCATCAGCTCATCAAAAGCATCTGGAATTCACAGTCCTTTCTATACTGAATATTAAGGTCCCTAAGAAAAGTTGGAAATCAGGGAAAATGAAGACTGGTGAAATTCAGGGTGAATTTAAAACATGATCCAAGAAAAAGCAGCCTAAGGAAGCAGAATTGATTGTTCTGTATGAATTCAGGAAGTAGAAATAAAAGGACTGTGGCACATTAAATAACTAAATTATCAAGCAATTATTTATACAATTAAATAAAATAAATAATTAAGTAAAATTGGTGGTACATACATTTTGTCTCAATAAAAAGAAGAATTTGGAATGTTACAATGGACTAAACTTAGGATAAAAGGAACTTAGAGAGTTTTCCTAAAGAAATAGGGCACTCTGGGTGAGCATGTCATAGAATTTAGGTACTAAACTTCACCTGGGTCCCTTGAGAACCCCAAAGGAGTCCCTGAATGGATTTCAGAGCAAGCTAAATTCCTTAAAATTCTGAGTATGATTGCAAATGTCTGTTGTTCAGAAGAGAAGGTTTAATGTTTCCCTGAAATTGTCAAAAAAAATCTTAGATTAAAAATCAGGTGACAATTCTGTTGAACACAGAGCTATCTCATTACGTTTTGATTCTCAGAGGATTTTATCTTGGAAGGAAGGCAGAGTGACTGATTCTGGAAATTGCTCATCATCTACTATTCTTTCTTCGAATTAAAGGCGATAAGAACAAAGCAAGGGAATCTTTGGAAAATATAAGCCGTGACCCAGGAGCCATAGACAAGACAATAGCAAAGGGTACCAATTAAAACCAGCCTTGGCTGTTTCCTACACTGGTGTGTAACATACCAAGGTGTTTCTTCCCAGATAGACCAACTAAACTAAAGCCAGACTCTGCTTCTTGCGCAAAGCATCCCATCACTCAAGAACATGAATTTCAAAAAGCTTGCCAAAAGAAGAGTCTCCTAGAATGGCAAGAGCTTCTGTTGGTTTTGCTTTGTTTTTTAAGTACTCTGAAACGCAACTTCTTCTGAGAAAGAATGGGAAATTGAAAGTATGTAGGGAACTTAAACGCTGACTTTTAAAATATCTGAGCATAAATGAACATATTCTAATTTGAAAATTCCAAACGCAAAGCACACAGGCTGCCTTCCCTGCTAATGTTCTTCAGAGTGATCAGACAACTGGGTTTTTTAACGCCTCCCTCCCATGTAGCTCCCCCAGCCCTCTGATCCAGGCCCTTCTCTTTGTCTGAGGGCAGGGCCCCCTTTTCTGATTTTGACGTGATTTCAGGGGCACCCACGGGCTGCAATTTCAGGATAAAGACCTTTCAGCCCATTCACAAAATTTACATGACAAAATGGAAATAGATTTCCTGAGCTTTCAGCTTGTGCCATAGATTTAAAAATACACCCTAGTTTTTGTACATTCATTTGCATTTTAAAGAACTTTCACTTTCATGCACCCAGGAGGGTGACTCACTTTCCTAATCTCCTAAGATTTCTTGAAAGCCTTTTTAAACCATAGTCATAACAAGAACGCTCAACCACTAGCTATCTTAAGGAGCTTGCTTTTTGCCCAGTGTATCCATTAATTTTACAATAAATAATCAACATATTAAAAAAGAAAATTGATTTACCCTCTTCCTTACTGAATAGCATACTTCTTTTAAAACTAAATTTTATGTAATATCAGTCAAGGTCAAGATCTGGAATTTGAGAACAAATGTTGCTGAATATTTCTCAGTCACAATTAGCAAAAGGTTGTTAAAAAAATTTAACTGAAGCAAAGCGAAAAAATACATCTCGAAGAAAATAAAACTATTATTTTAATCTATTTAATGAAAGTCAACAGTAGCATGAGACTTACGGCATTGTGGGAAGTCACCTACGGACAATTCACTGATACCTCATTCAGATAATAGTCTTTTGGGGATGGTAGTTCTATTGAATTATAAAACTAAGGCTAGCCCACAGATTGCTATATTCATATTTGATATTCCTAAATGAAGTACAAGAATAAAAAGGGATATGAGTATGATGAGGTATCAAAATTCCAAAAAGGCAGGACTAAAATAAGATCTCAGGTAAACTCAAAGAAGTATAAGCATTTAATTCCAGAAAGCATTGTTAAATATGAAAAGAAAATACGTAAGGGCTGGAGAAATGGCTCAGTCACTAACACGCTTGCCTTGCAAGCATGAGAACTTGAGTTTGATGCCCATAACCCATATTTCAAAACCGTCAAGTAGGGTGCCATGCTTGTGTGGTGTGACAAAACTCTTCCTGGAGAGAAACAACACGCACAGACATGAAGCTCACGGCAAGCCACAGTACAGATAACACCAAAGTCCAACTTGCTTTTCTTGGTCTCTTCAAGACTTTCCTTAGGCCCTACTTCCTGGGAGGTATTAGTAAATATTTGAAGAGCTGATTTTTTTTTTCTTTTGCTGTCTCTGTTTGCCATTCTGTAATATGGCTTCCATTGACTCTGCAGTCAGATTACATCAGGATGGAAATTTGCTGGGTGTCAAAACTTCCTTAAATATAACTTCATAA
The DNA here is from genome assembly GCA_001685075.1 of Bramus lutescens. Taxonomy (NCBI): domain Eukaryota; kingdom Metazoa; phylum Chordata; class Mammalia; order Rodentia; family Cricetidae; genus Bramus; species Bramus lutescens. The sequence continues at coordinate 16,917 of LOEQ01009488.1, forward strand.
CTATGTGGGAAAGGGTATTATGATTATAATATTTTTGTATTAGTGTGATTTTTAAATATTTCTTGGTAGATATCATTATTAAAATTTCAGTTATCATTCAAAACAAGCTGAGTCCCATTGTTAAATTTTTAAACATATATGCATCATGAGGCCTAGTTCTTAGACAATTTTCCATTCCCCTTTCCCAGCTCCCTTTCTCCCTTATTGCATTGCCCCCCTAAATAGTTCACGGTTATGATTTCATGTCACCTGTATTCCATTACTCTCTCTTGTCCCCCCTCCCTGTACGTTCTTCTTTCCACTATTGTAGTCTGTAGGTATCTCACTAAAGATGCGGTGGACATGAGTTAGTAATATATCATTTTATCTTCATCCATACTAATGAGGAAAAGAGTTTATCGTCTGAATAGTTAATTTCTCTTTACGCAATCAGTCTGCATTTCGAGAAGAGGGAAGACCTTGACAGTGGGTCAGATTTGTAAGTCTCATGCGTGTTGCACCTCTTCATCAAGACCTGAGTTCAAACAGTCTGATGTCATTCAAGTCTCTGGGTAACTATCATATCATGTATTTCCTCCTCAGAGAATATCCTCCTTCTTTATACCCCCCCACATATACACACACCCCTCCTCCCTCCCCTCCCACATACACACATACAGAGTTCACATTAGTGGAGGTAATCATCTAATTGTTTTCATTGCTTTCAACGCATGTGGTGTATGGGCGAATATGTGGGGTTATACTTTACATGTAGAAGCAATATTTTTCTACCTCTTCTTCATTGAAAATAGCATACACTTAGCAGTTATATTTATGGTAGTAACTTGAAAGGATTTTCTATATAGGTACAAAAATCTTATTCTTTAATTAACATGGTTTATAATTTTGAGCAGTTGTCTGATCCTATTTACAGTGTATAATTTCTCTACAACATTCCAGTTCAGGATCTGAAGTGTACAAAACTGTATTATTACATATTTCCTGGCCACATTTAGACAAAAGTTGGTAGAATCAAATGGAAGCAAACTAGGTAAGAGGAGCACTATGTACTATGAGAAATGAAAGCTAGATCTCAGCCACATGTTCCCTGGTCCCTGTTTGCATCCTGTGGGATGACTGCTACGCGTCTTCTCTCATTTCAATAAATCTATACTTTCAGTGCTAAAAGGAGGTGGAGAAAAAGATATGGGATAAGGAAAGAAGGGAGAAGGAAAAGGGGTGGGGATAAAGTAGAGGAGAGAGGGAAAGGAAGGAGGAAGAAACAAAAGGAGGAGAGGGAAAGAGGAAGAGAAGAAGAAATGAAAAGGAAGTACAGAGCCAGGACTGTGGCCCATGTTGGGTGTTTCTTGCATGATGCAGGTAAATTCTTCCCTCATTCTTTAGCTCCTCCATGTCTGCTCTCCAAGATGAGCTGCCTGTCTTGGGCCACCTGTGCCTACTACAACTACAGCTTGACTGAGAAACCCAGGCCATCACATTTTCTATGCTAGACGGACCCAGAATAGATTCGGAACGAAACAACAAACTCAGGTGGCTTTTATCCAGTGTGGTCACTTCCTGGCTCACCAAACTGTCATGATTTTTATGTGAAAATGTACAGATAGTACGTTTCACATGGCTCTCGGGTATGAGGGGGAAAGGAGAGAAAGGAAAATGTGAGAAGGAGATGGATTTTGAAATAAGAGGACTGACTGACTATTAGGAATAAAATGATCCTGCATGCTTGAAGTTTTTCAGGTGAAGAATATGAGCTCTTCAGGGGTGGTAAAGAAGCTCGGGGTGGAACTTGTGAATAAGTAAGCAAATTCCTTATCCTACCAGCCTACAAAAAGATGAAAGAGGCCCACCCCAGCAAGAACAGCCTCCATAAAGAAGATGCACATATTATACGTAGATTCAGACCTTAGGCTGTGGGGATTAAAGAACACTCAGGCATTTGAGGCCAACAGTGAGGTCCTAGCATCTAAAGGTTGGCAAAGGCAGGGGTGAGGTGTTTAATACATTTGGGCTTTGACTATGTGGACATTTTCCATGGCACAGGTCTCTTGTGAGACTATGACAGATTTCTGAGTTATTAGAAAAGACCAGGGAAGACAAGAATCCTGTGGAGCCATTTGGAAGTAGAGTTGAAGGGATAAAAAAGTTTTTACTTAAGGAGCAAAATAAAATGATTTGGGTCAAATCCTGAATCCATATGTAGTTTCCGTGATGGCTCATTTTGATTGTCAAGTGGATGAACTTAAGACTGTCCCAGGAGATAGGCTTCTAGGCATGCCTGTAGGGAATTCTCATAAGCTTAATTGAGGGGAGAAGTCCTGCCCACTGTGGGTAGAGCCATTCCTTGGGCTAGGATACAATAGGGCCATCTGGTGCCAGAAGCCAAGGTTGTACCATGCTCTCACTTCAGAAGTAATATAGAAGCAATCTGGGGAATTGCTTTTGCAAGAGAACTGTAATCTAACATTTACCAAGAAAGGTTTTTTTTTTCAGATATATGTTTAAATATCTGCCTTTGTTAGTATCAAGGAATCTATCTTAGTATCTAGGAGAATGTATGGTTTGAGACAATTGTATCCTCAGCAAAGTATAAGGCTATTCTAGACACTAAAATAATGCGTGTTTTACAACCTACTGGACTCTGTAGCTCTGGTTTACCTAATAACTTTAAATACTCAGGTCATGATGCAGCTTAATGTATCTACTGAAAAGAGAAAGAGCCCTTAATTGCATTTTATTTTGCTTCCCCCAGACTGAAGAATTGGAAGAAGAATCCTAATGGCTTCCTTTGAAAGACCTGATTTCCTTACATTTAGGGATCGTTTTGATATAAATTGACTTCATATGGCTATTAATGTTTGCTAAATACATTGCATTCTAGAAGAAAATGCAAAGGCAAAGAAAGTAGCCCAGAAGAAATTTCACAATGAGTTGCTGATAAGATACACAGGGTATTTCGGAGAGAATCTTTAGAGTTGGCGGAATTAAATTACTGCTCTGGGTATCAATTTTTTAAGGAAAATGTGTATTTGCCTAATCCAATTTCAACATAATTCATATCCCTGTAACACTAGGAGAACACTGGCATATGGTTACATGAGATATAAATTGAGAGTATGATTAAAAATCACTGGTGTTTCGATTTCAATTATAGCTCACAAAATAGACTCTAGGGAAAACTGTACAAGCAGGACCACAGCCCACTGCAGGATGAGAGCACAGAAAAGCCTTCTATATATGCACCCACATGTACACCCACATACCCTTTGTTGTGCTGAATGGGCACTTTATCCCCTAGGCAAAATCCTGGCACTGGCCTCTGGGTAGTCAGCCAGAAATACTTGGTTTGACTGGAAGCCAGAGCCCAAAGGTTCTCAGTAGCCATCTGTGAATATATACACCGAACAAAAGAACAGTCCAGATTTCTAAAAATCTGGCATCGGATCTGGGATGGAGTCCCAACTTTCACTGTTTAAGTTTGGCCAGTTGGTTCATCTTTCTTTCTTTGTTAGCATAACCTTGAAGGAGAATTTTCCAGACTTTGTGAGAAACTATGACTGTCCCGATGCATAGTAGGTACAAACCATAATGATTTAAGTCAACACAAATTTGAGACACCAACACCGTTTGTTTATCCTTGAAGCATCAGGCAGTCTTAAGGATGGACTGAATGTTCAACCTTTAAATGCAGAGTTGACAACAAGAGTCAAGCTTCCACTTCTCTGTGCCTGACCCATCTTTAACTCATTGTGGGGACATCATTCTCCAGCAATATGAGGGGAAAGGTGAAGAGGAATCGTTACGGATTTGAAGAGCAAACATAAAACCTTCCTTCCTTAATCCTGACAGATGGGAATTTCAGGTTCCTCATTTTGCTTTAAGGACCTAATAAGGAGTTCATAAATCTCAATTACTTCTACAGAGTTAAGGGCAGCCGCAGGCCTGCTTAGCATGATTCTAATCTCTGGACAGCCTCGTACCTTTATTAAAACACTGGGGGAGGAAAAGGGCCAAGTCATCTATCAAACTTGAGCTGACAATACTGCCGTAAAATTTCCTTCTTGTTCTGGTCAAAGTAAAGGAGGAGCAGAGTGGACCAGAGCACCATGGCACACATTGAATTACACGTTGCAAGCAACTTGGGCATTGGCCTTAATGAGTCCCTAATGTTGGCCAATTCCCATGTATAATCAACGAAAAATCAACTAATCAGTATTCATGCTCTGAACAAAACTCATTGTCTTTTCTTTCCCAGATGCTTATTTTCATGTATGTCTGTTCATATGAAGTGTGTGGGTGTGGGTGTATTAGTGTCTGTCTGTATTTTTTCTCAGCTTTCTAGACATAAAAACATCACAGAACCACTGCATGACCCCTTGCACTTCATCACTCCCAGAACTCAATCAGTTCCCTTTCTAATGGGCTCTACATCAGTGGTTATCAACCTGATCCCAAAGGGGTCACTTAAGACCATCAGAAAACATAGATGTTTACATCATGATTCATACACAAAACTACAGTTGTGAAGTAGCAACCAAAATAATTTTATAGTTGGGGGTCACCCCAAGAGGAACTGTATTAAAGGTTGCAGCACTAGGAAGGTTAAAAATCCCTGCTCTGCATCACCATCCAGAGTTTCTAAGGTCTGTATTTATCCTCTCATGGGCCCACCTCCTACTTACCTTTCTGTACTGATTTCATAGGCGATCAGTCATTTTTTCCCCTGCATACCCACATTGCAGCACAGGCTGTTTCCTTTACCTGGGCACTTTAATTTCCAACTCTCGTCCCATCTTCTCCCAGTTAATGCTACCCTTGCATCAACCCAACACAAATGCTGAATTCTTTTCTTGGGAACTAAACTTTTTGTTCTCTTCCATCCATGATGCACGTATACTGTAACATGTTTGACTTCATTCCAAACTGTGTGGTACAATAGAAACAGCAGGTACTTGGAAGCCAGATGGCCATAGTCATGAACTTAGCTAGAGAAGTTGGAAAAAGTCTCCAAACATCTCTAAACTTTGAAATTAAATTCTTAGGCTTAACCTGGATCCTTCAAGCCTAAGAATGGAATGGAAATGCCTATCTCAAAGAAACATAATAATCAAATTAAATAAAACATATTAGATATATGTAAGTGGGTGACACACTGCAGACACCCGAAACTGTCATTGTTACTATTATTAATCCTGTACTATATGTTTATTGCCTACTACTACTAGAATATTAGCCCCTAGATCATGAAGATTATATCTTGAACATCTTTCTAGTCCCTATTGCCCCAAGCCCAGTGATTTTCAAAGCTTACCATGGCACAAACATTCAGTAAATTCATTTTGAGATCCTCTTCCAAGACTTTTGCTACTGTGATATGTTGCTTAGCACAGTTTGGAAGGTGCCAGTCCCCTTAATCAAGATACTAATCATGATAATTTACAGAATTTCTTTGGGATAAAACAGAATAATCTTTATAAATTGTAAAGCACTATAAAATGTTCAACATTCTTTAGAAAAAGCAAGCTCTCTGGAAGAGATCTGAGGAAATGGACATGTTCAAAGAGAGAGGTAGGATAGTATGTGAGGGAATTGGGTGGTTGAAGTGAGCATGTGCACTGGTTTCTGTGTCACACACTGAGAGGCAGCAAGAAGTCCTGCTGAACTGCCACAGAGCTGGGTTGAAGAACAGCCACCAGCAGCCCACGGTTATGCTGATTAAGCAACCCTGGCAAATGGGGAACTGGTGGTGAACTCAGCACAGAGTATCTGCAGGTGAAATTCAATACATAGTGGTCTAGAGCCAGGAATGCTCACAGGAATTCTATCTGGACAACATGGAGAACATGAATTGATTATCCAAATTGTGTAGTAGACAGTGGAGCTCTCAAAAACAAACCCTTTATTAATTGAAACTTGAGTCTTAACTAGTCACTAGTTTTTAATGTTACATAAGTGAGTATATTCAAACTTGCCACACTACCAAGATAGGCAAGAAAACCAATATGTGCACCTGTTATTTCTGCGATGAAATTCTGCATGTGACTGAGTGGGACTTGATAGGGGACTTTAAGAGGGCTTCGAGGTATTAGCTGAACTTGTAGAGATAAGGGTTCCTGTTGTGAGTCCTGAAGGATCTATTTTGTGGTAGAGGGAGGAAGATGGCCTCAGCAGGAGCAAAATAATAGGGTACTGTGTTAATTGCAACCATTGACTTTGCCGAATAAGGCAGACTCAGAAAGGAGATTGAGATTGGTTGGGGAGGCAGGGTGCTCTATAGGCAGGAATGTGGATGGGCTTCTGTAGGAAGGCAATAAGATGGCTTTAAGCATATTCATGCTTGAGAAAGACTGTAAGAGATGAAGGCAGTTTGTTAATTAAGAAAACAATGGATAGTTAGAATATCTTTGAGTCCTTCAAATATCCTGTGCAGGGGTAGGGATTATGCACAGAAGTTATTTCTCCAGAGCCAGTAAGGTATGTGGTGGTCAGCTTATGCGCCTCAAGAAAACACTAAGTTGAGTTGTGCAGAATCCTCAAAGGAATTGGGAAGAAAAGAAATCTGAATATTTAACCTTTCCAAACTCAATTCCTTATCTATGCCATGCAGACAGTCGTAAAGCTCATCTTATATGATTATTAGGAAAGCATGTAAAATATAACCAAGTACATAACTCACAATGAAGTCTTAATCAACAGAATCCATTCAGACAGGAGAAAAGTACATTTGTAATGTACCGGAAAGTTGTAGAGCTTTGAAATAATATTGTATAGGACGTACTATGTGCAGGACTTGTTATTTTATACATTTTGGTGGCATTTACAATCCGTGTACCAGTACCTTGCTTTATTTGCTGGTATAGTTTCTTTATTTGTAATTTACCCCATGTGGGTGCTAAGTTCACCAATATGGGTGAACTCTGGTCCCCTGGTAGAGCATCAGGCACTCTGAACTTTCAAGCCACCTCTCTCTCCAGCCCATACTCCTTTAAAAACTTAATTATATTTTCAATTCATGTACCTGTGGGTATATGTATTGTACAGAAGGGTATGTGCCATTGTATAGTACTTGTGTGGAGATCAGAGGACAACATGTAAAAGTTAGTTCTCTCCTTCTGTCATATTAGTCCCAGGGATTGAATTCAAGTCTGCTTGGTGGCAAAAATACTGACATCTCTTCTTGGCTCCATATGTACATGTGCATACAAGCAAAAAGACATATACCCACATGCACATGAAATTAGATAAATCTTTAAACAAAAAGAGGCTAAGCCTGAAGAAAAAGTCTAATTCCAAGGAATACTGCTTCAATCACCATTTTATTCTCAGCTCTGATATTTATGTGCTCAACAACATGGACAAATTTTAGTGTCTATGAACCAATGACATCATTTGCTTGTACTATCCCTGAGCACATTATGGCCTGTATTTTCCAGTCTTCACTGCAATTAAGATCGGCCATGTCACTGGGTTCACATCAGTGTCTGGCTAGAAGTAAAGTGTGCTGTGACTCTCAAAGAAGTGGCTGAGTCTGAGATGTAGCTGGTATTAGTTAGTGTGAAGTATGCTTCAAAAGGGTATGCCATTGAACCCAAGTCAAAATTGAGCAGTCTACAAGTAGGGGAGACATGAAGATTCCCCAGTGATGTGGAGATCTTGAAGAGTTGGAAAAGCCAGCTTCATCAATTTTGAAATATCATGTTATCTCATAGATGTTGTTGCCCAGGTGACCCCTGTGACATCATCATGACATATACCTATAAGCTTGATACTTACTCCTTTTTGTCAGTAGATAATAGTCCATAGTAATTGTTTCAATTAGAAGACCATTAATCACAACTTGAAGACATAGCATGTAGAAAACACTGTCATTCAAGCAGTTTTTATCCAGAGTGAGACAAGCCTTCTATAAGATGAGACTCCAAAACTAACAAAAGAGTTCATATGGAAGAAAGTCTTAAAGATGACAGTGCATTAGTGGTTTTAACAAAGTGTCAGACTACTGATATTTTTGATGGCACAGAAGCTATTTCATGGAAAAAATAAAACAAAACAGAAAAAGAAAACATCTGCATGAGTCAGAAATTGACAAAAGCAACTTTGAGCATGAAGCAGCTCTGAAATAATTTAACCAATTAACTTGACTTCATGTTATAAGTTGTGTATCTATAAAAGATCAAAAACACTGATGACAACTTATGCTGGAGAGGTTGTAAGGTAAAGTGAACATTCCTGCATTGCTGGTCAGAATGCAAGCTGGTACAGCTCCTTCGGATGTCAGCGTGGAAATTTCTCAGAAAATTAGAAAACAACCTTCCTCAAGACCCAGTAATACCACTT
>LOEQ01009489.1:30392-49878 GCA_001685075.1 Bramus lutescens
TTAAATGAATACAATTTGTGTGTTGTTATTTCGGGGTATAAGCTAGCCGTGCGGGAGCTGGGCCGGATGAAAATCAGGCCTGCTCTCCCCTTTCACTACACAGCACAGTGGTAGGTAGTGCCTCAGACTTGACCAGTCAGGCGAGCTGAATTGTTATCACTTCATGATGAATGAGAAACCAAGTAAAATATACAGTGAAGGTCAGCTAAGGGAAACCCCTAACATGGAATTCTGGTCTCTGCACTGGAGTCCATAAATGTGCACACCTGTGCATAAATGTACACACAAAACACACAAAATAAAATTGTAGAAAACAGTAGATAGGACCAGAAAACACTCCCACTCACAGTGCACCAACACGGAGTGGTAAGTTTTGTCAGGAGTGGAACTAGCTCAAACTTACTTGCCACTGTCTTTCTTGGGGGAAGATTTGAGTATTAAATGAGGTTCAAGCAAATAATTTTTATGGTATATAGTTCTTTATGTTAGTGCAAGTAAAATGAACCACAAACTGTAGCTTTACATTTTGTTATTTAATTAACCATGGTTTAGCATTTGGACTTAATAGGGCATTATGCAGTCTTTGATGAGACTATAAGAAGTCATTAAAGTCATTTAAAATCAACATATTGGCACAGAAACCTCTATTGTCTGCACTCACTTATTAACTTTTTCTATTAGTTAGTTTTCTGTTGTCCTGATAAAATCCCATGACCAAAAGCAACTTAAGGGAGAAAGAGTTTATTTTGATTTATGGTTGCAAGGGATTAGAGTTTATAATTGTGGGACAGGTGTGGCACAGCAGTAGAAGCAGGAAGCTAGATGTCATATTTTCATTCATAGATGAGAGAGAGAGAGAGAGAGAGAGAGAGAGAGAGAAACTATGAACTTTTAAAGGCTGCCCTTAATGACATACTTAACTGCAACAAGGCTTCACTTCCTAAAAGTTCCATAAACTCCTCAAATAGCAGCATTAACTGTAGACTAAGTTATCAAATATGGGATCCTAAGGGGATCTTTCTCATTCATACTACAATGCATACTTACTACAACCTACCAAGATCTGTGAAAGCTGATATTGGTACAGAACTGATGAATACTGGATTGAAAAGGAATACATTCATTCAGAGTCTTTCTCTCATTACCCTATGTAAGAATGTTGACTGAGTTTCTGTCCTGCCTGGTTTCTGTCCTCCTTACAGCTCCCTTCCATGTCAGGGAATGGGGAAATTGCCTAATCCTAATTTGCCTACAGCAATGACTTTCTGTACTCATGTTTCCTTCTATCTTCTCTGACTACTGGGGAGCAGAAGAGAGTTTTCAGTTCTGCTCCCATTAATGTTTTCTTTACCAAGTTCTCTGTCATGTAGACTTGACAAAGTGTGCTTGTTCCTGATTTAGGCTAAATCATATTTGTGAAGCCAAGACCATTGTACCTACACATATATCTTGTGCTGCCCTTTGTTTCTTGGCAACCTGATTACTCCTCTGTTGGTGGAAAAAGAAGAAGAGGAATGTCACTAGCAAGATAGATGAACAGATATCTTCTTTTCTTCTAAGTTAATAAAAAGAAAGGGAACAAAGTATTGACTCTGCATAGACCAAAGGAACACTAAAGGGCTGTATACAGACACATATTTAAGGAGATTGCCATTGCTCTACTTCTCAACACCACGGGCCAAAGTCTCCTTTAACTCCTGAGAGTTTACTACCCCCTGTGGATCCTGCAGACCCTATGTCTCTGTGAGCTGATTAACAGACTCCGTGCAGTACTGGGCCTGAATCCAATCATTCTCTTCTTGAAAATTGCTGAACCTTGATGCATTGGCACAGCATGGCAAAGATCCTGTCGCTGGCGCTTGGTCCTCATTACAGCACAGAGAACTCAGGAGATTGTGTACATGGCTGAGGCATCTTCCTTGAGGGTGGCTAATTAGTGTTTCCCCGGGGCTTCTGATTTGTGAATACATAAGGGCAGTCATTAACAGCTAACTGAGTGGGTAGTGTATCTAAGCAATTTCACCAAGTCAACTGACAGCAGCTTGAATGATATTAGCCTTGTTACATGAGGACAAGAGCTCTCCACCCAATGACACCATAGACTGGCATCACTCAATAAATCACCACAGCATCTTTGAAAGCTGAGCATCGGTTCTGAGTCATTAATTTTAGTGAGATGTTTTGACAGGATGTTTTGAGAGCATGAAAGAAGACATTCAAGGCGTGCATTCTTGAACTAAATTATAAAGAGCAAATTCTTCTAAGTTGTTGTCCTGGAAAACCATTAATTCCTACAATTATCAAATAAATCCCCTGACAGTATCTTCTCACTCAGGACATGATGATGTAGTACTGGCACATATCCAGCCTCTACCTCCATAGAATACTCAGGAAGTGATGATGTAATACTGACACATACCCAGTCTCTATTTTCACATCATCATCAGGAAACGATGATGTAATGCTGACACATACCCAGTCTCTACCTCCACATCATCATCAGGACACAATGATGTAATGCTGACACATACCCAGTCTCTACCTCCACAGCATCATCAGGACACAATGATGTAATGCTGACACATACCAGTCTCTACCTCCACAGCATCATCAGGACACAATGATGTAATGCTGACACATACCCAGTCTCTACCTCCAAAGAATTATCAGGACATAATGATGCAATATTGACACATACTCAGCCCCTAACCCCATAGCATAAAAAGGACACAATGATATAGTACCCAGCCTCGACTTCAATAGCATTATCAAAAGCTTCAAAGTAAAGTTTCTGAATATGTGAGTAAAAGTAAGCAAAGAAACAAATTTCCCTCTATTGGTCAAAATCTATCTAATGTTACCCAAATTTCCACATGATGATCAAACCAATTCACATAGAAAGTTGAAAGTGAAACACAAAATGAATTCATGAAATCTATATTTTAAACGCAAGAAGGAAAAAGCAATGTCAAGTGACAGCACCTTCTAGTAATCTAATATTAGAGAAGCATTTTGTTGGTGCTCCATGGACACTAAGTGCCTTACTGCCAACAGGCATTTGAGCAGCTACCAGGGTGTTCAACATTTCCCGGAATACTGTAAAAGACATGTGCTGTCCAGGAAGTCACCTGATGATATTCTCTAAAAGGAGGCCATTTCTTTTAATTTCTTGAAATTCCATTAAAAGAGTAAACTACTTTCTATACATACTAAGATGTGCAAAACTTGTTTTCATTTATTTATTTATTTTTACTTAGGGGTGTGTGTGTGTGTGCACTCGCACACACATGTATACAGGTGCTGTTGGAAGTTAGAAGAGCATGTCAGTTCCCCTGGAGTTGGAGTTACATGCTCATGTGAATTGCCTGATGTCAGCGCTGGGATCTGAACTCAGGTTGTCTGGAAGAGTAATGAGGACTCCTAACCACTGCACCATCTTCCCAGCCCAATGTGTAAAACTTTTGATGGAAGAGAATAGAAGGTTTCTAAGAAAGCTAGAGAAGCAGGATACAAGTCTATGAAATGACATATTCTCTAATGAAGTACAATTAAAATATCAAGCAAACAACTGTTGAATATAAAAGAAAAAATAAATTGTTTTATTTAAAATATTCTTCAAAGACATATTATTTATTCAATAAAGAAAAGTTTAAGTTAAAATGTATTCCAATTTAGAAATTTTTATTGACATACTCCTTGATTCTTGAACTCCATGGGCATTTGAAAAGCTTTCAACTCAATTTCTTCTGTTCTTGTAACCTCTCAGAACTCCACTATCTCCACCAATGAATTGTAAGAGGCACAGTGTATCTGGGACAAGTAAAGATTTCTGTACTTAATGTTGTTCTCTGCCCATATGTTCCATATAATGAGCTTTTCTTCAGAAACACCCAAGGCTGGCTGCACACAGCCCTGATAGCAACTCGGACGTCCTGCATCGCTCCATCACCAATCTTCACTACCCCCAAGTCGAAACCATTTGATGACAAAGCTTAAACAGCAATCATGTGCTTTTTGTGTAAATTTCACATCTGCTCCTGCAGCGACAATGGCTACTGTATCAGAGTGTGGGATAAGAAATCAGACCTTTCTCTCTAGGCAAATTTATGCGGCTGGATTTGCTGAAGTGATAGTTTATAAGTGTGCAAGTTAGGATGATATGTGATTAAAAACTCAATAAACCCCAAATATCAAATTAATTGACTTCTTTATATGACACCTATTACTTTCCTGGTGATCGATTACTTGTTTCATTATGTTATCACAGGATGTGCTGAGGGTATAGGACTCACATTAAAAGCTTATCTTTTACAGGAGCATTTCCTTCTTTACTTTTCAAAATATTTCATTTAAAAATTGAACATTTTTCAAGAACCAACTATGGATTCCTAAGTAGAAACAGTTCTTGGCCATTGTTTCTTTACTTTGATTTCAGAAATCTCCAAAATTTCCCTCTAATCAAAGACAAAACAGTCTTGACTCCACTTTGAGCAGAAACTGTTATTTAACAAAAAATAAACTTTCCCACTGTGAATTTTGCATATATTTAATTTTCAACATTTTAAGTGAACAGATGATAACGTACCAGCAGATTTCTCCTCCACATGCAATGATTTTAACTGTTTCACCTCTTTCATGTTTTTTGGATTTTCTGAAATTTTTATTCCAATTATAAATTCCTTATGCTTTTATTTATTCTTCTCAATAATTGAATTTTTGTTTGAAATATGATAATGTTTTATATTTTAGGTGACCGTATGCTGCTGTTTTCTAGGACAATCCAAGATTAAATCTAATGTCCAGGCATTTATCCAATGTAGCACTTCTTTCTTAATTTCATGTTTTTAAAAGCAAGTATTGTCACTAAAAGTTGCATAAAATAACAACTTTAGCATCACCAGATTTTTCCACTTCTTGCTGTGATTTCACTTAGTTTGTGCAAGAAGCGTGTGAAAAACAACATAACCATAACAACCTTATGGTTAAATATAAAGTATTCCATAATAACCCATCTCTTCCCAATATTGTCTACATACATTGCAACAAACGACATTATGAGCCAGAATATATCCACTGTAGCAGACAGCATTCTGAGGCCGACCAGATCTTAAGTTAAAATACCAAGGGCCAGGTAACACCTCTGGTCTTGAGCAATAAATAGTAGAGGAATAGTGTCATGGCTGTTCACTTTGAGTCCTATCCAAGTGTGGTAGACGCTATGCAGAAGTCATCAGGTCATTAGTAGTTGAACTCAGAACAAAAATACAAGTAAGTTATGCATGAAACAGCCTCTAATTACAATATTCATAGGAAACAAGACAAGTAAACGTATTAAAGTTGTTCCTTCCAATAGGAAGTCATGATTATTATTCAAATTTAAATCACTAAAATTAAATGCAATTAAAAATTCAGTTCTTCAGTCCCACTAACCACATTTCAAGTGCACAAGAGCCGTATCTGACACATAACTATGGCACTAGACTGAGGGAACATAGACCTTTTCTATAATTGGCAAAGTTCTAGTAAGCATGACCGATGCAATGCTCAGTCTGCAGCACCCTACCCAGACCACATGAATATATAAAGCATTTATTGGTGGAACTGAATGGAGAAAGAGCAATGAAATAATATGAGAGTGGCCAATGCTTGCTTTTAACTATGGCTAGATCATATGGGAAGAATATCAATGAAGTCTGGACTTAGCAGTCTAGAATGGATGGGGAAAGAAGACTCCACCCATGAGGCTCCATCTCTAACTGAGGAATTATGGAGAGCTTTGGCTCTAGAGGAGAAGGAGTTCATTGTTTTTTAAGAGTATGGTCCACCTTTCTCTAAAGGTTGATTCCACACCCAGTGCAATATGTGCAGTAAGAACTGTATTCAATGGTTTATTTTTAAAACAGGAAAAAATACACAAAGTGGGATATATCTGAGAGGAGTTAGGGAGGAATGTGAAGGCAAATATTATTAAAAGTATGTTTATAAAATTCTCAAATTTAATGATTCTTAATGAAATATTTTAATATGAACCTGAATCACACTATAGGTAGTCTATAACAGAAATTCACACTCTCTAGATAGACTAATATCTTCAACAACTCAATAGCAAGCAGACTGATAGGTCAAGTGAAACTGGGCAAAAACCTGAACAAAGATTTCTGTAAATAAATAAGACAAATGACCCAAAGTTTATGAAAAATGCTCAATATGATTCATTATTCAGGATATGCAAGGTAAACCCAATGAGATATCCTTTAACATTTGCTAGAATACCTTTCATCAACATGACAAAGAATAACATGTACTGATTAAGTATGGACAAAAAGAAATTCTTATACACTGTTAATGGGATGTAAGTTAATATAGCCATTGTGGGTGGAAAGGTATGGAGGTTTCTACAAAGTTAAAATGATCTATTAACTCCTTTCAGATATATTCAAAGGCTACAAAGTCAGTATATTGAAGAAATAAATGTACTTCTCTGTTTACTGTATATAATTCATAATAACCAAGATACAGAATCCACATACAGACCTATCAATCGATGATGGATAAAGGAAGTGTATCTCATGTACACAGGAGAGCACTAACCATCCATAAGAAAGAATCCTACAGTAGGGGACTGGTGCAGGACAATTGTCTATATTCTGTCAATTATATTTTAAATAAATGCTGATTGGCCAGTAGCCAGGCAAGAAATATAGGCAGGACAACCAGACAAGAAGTAGAGGTGGGTCAAAGAGAACAGGAAAATTCTGGGAAGGAGGAAGCCCATTCCTCCATAGTCCTGGCCCATCCACTGAAGGAGCAGGATGTGATTGCCTCACTGAAAGAGGTACTGAGTCATTTGGCTAACATATACTAGAATAATGGGCTAATATATGTTATAAGAGTTAATAAGAAGCCTGAGCTAATGGGCCAATCAATTTATAACTTTGTAGACCTCTGTGTGATTTTTGGGTGGCTAAACGACTGTGGGGCCTGGCGGGAGGATAGAAACCTGGCAGGAAAGAAACCCCAACAAGCAGATCCTCATGTTACATGGGACAACACAGGTCAATCTAGAATACTAGTGCCATGAAATAAGACAGGTAAAGCCAAGCAAATATCTCATGATCTCACTTGTATGTGGAATCTATAAATGATGAACAGATAGAGGCAGAAGCAAGAGTCTAGGGAGATTAGAAAGATGCAAAAAGAATGCAAATTTTAAACTAGATAGAACATTAAGTTCAATAAATCTATTATATGGCAGGATGTGAGTAAATTTAATAATATATGCTATAGTTTAAAATGACTGAAAGTGTCGGTTTCTAACTATTCTTTCCACAAAATTAAGTATATGAGACAGTGAATATTGCAAGTAGTTTGATTTAATCATTGAATATTGTACAAGTATGAAAACAAGGTTTCATACTAAAAATATATTTTTTTCTTAAACAAAGTGTGATTTGGCTCACAAAAATGTTTAGACTTTATGAATAAGAATATGCTTGAACAAGTCTTTTATAGACATCTTTTAACAGCTCTTCAACACATCCTGACATCCTAAGGGTAGAGTCACAGTGCCTGCAGATGCTCTGTACAATCTCAACATCATGGAGAACTTACTCATACTTTCAACACTTAATATTGGTACTCAATAAGATTTGCTAAGACCTCAGTAATCAAAACCATGAAATACTTGTTCATGTATTTCTAGCCACCATAGTCTTGAACTCACAGTCTGTCTGTCTCCACTTCTTCAGTGCTTGTTCCTACTTTAAAAAAAAAGCTCTTTTTTCATGTTACATACTAATCCCAGTTCCTACTCCCTTCCTTCCTCCCATTCCCTACCGTTAACTTACATACTCACTCTTTTGTCTAACAGGTATGGAAATCTTGTAACAATGTTGTAAATATTTATAAAACAGTCTAATCAAAAGCTACCTGAGGAGGAAAGGGTTTATGTGGCTTACCCTTCTAGGTCATAGTTCATCATGTATAGAAATTAATGTGAGGAATCATGCAAGAAATCATGTAAAGAAATCACAGTTCATGACGTAAGGAAGGGAACTCAAGATAGGAACCGTACCAGGGGAGGAATGTTGCCTGCTGCCTCTCTCTCTGGTTCACTCCTTCACGCAAGCTTAGCCAGCTTTCTTATATAGCCCAGGACCACTGAGGGATTGTGCTGCCTACAACAGATCATAACCTCCTATGTCAATGAGCAATCAAGACAATATCTTATGGATATGCCAACCAGCCAATCCAATCTAGGCAGAGTCCTAATTGACATTTTCCTCTTAGATGACACCAGGCTATACATAACTTTGAATATTTTATCTTAGGAACCTTAAAAATTGTTTGAAAAAAACACCTTTATGATACTAGCAAAGCAACTTTACATGTTTTTCATAATCTCTGTCTGTCTCTGTCTCTGTCTCTCTCTCTCTCTCTCTCTGCCTCTGTCTCTCTCTCTCTCTCTCTCTCCCTCCATTTCATTCCTGGGATTGGAAGATTGAATCCCAGTCAACCCTGCACATGGTAGGCTCATCCACTGACTTATATTTCAAACCCTTCTAACCTTCTTGTGGATGATAATGGCTTTCAAATGTTCTCTTGTGTGTTTCACGCCATCTACTTGCTTTCACAGGTCACATTCTCATATTCTTCAATCTTGTGAAAATTTAAACAAAACAAAATCCTTCCCTTGATTTGAAGAATGCCATGAAGTCAGGGTTTTGTTCTTTTTTTTTTAAGACCTAACATCAGCTTCAGTTGGAGTGAGTATGTGTGATTTGTGTGTGTGTGTGTGTGTGTGTGCGCGCGCGCGCACACAGGCACATCCTCTGAGAAATCACACAGCTAATTGAATACCTTTCAACTTGGGATAAAATAACAGGCATTCTGATAAAGAAGAGAGTAACACGAATTGCAAGAATACATTGAGAAGTGATGAATGTCTGAAAAGGTGCCAAAACCAAAAACTCTTGCCTTGAGTAAAGAGGATGTAGGGGATTTGTAAACACAGAAGTCGTCAACATTACTCCATACTGCTTTGTAAATTGTAAACCGCCTGTGATGAACTTGTGCCAAAAGCAAGCATTTCAAAGTAACAGTTTACATTGTGTCTCTCCATGCATTCACTGTATTTACGGTATCAGCAAGTAAGTATCCCAGAAATGCCAGTGGGCTAGAATTTCCCAGCTGTACGTCTCTCTGGGAACATAGCTTATATTTCCCAGCTGTACATCTCTCTGCAGGATCATAGCTTACATTTTTCTTCCAGACAAGTTATTTGAAGGGGACCCTCCAAGAAAGATGAATACTAAAGAGAGGTAAGCGGCAGAACACCATTGATTTGATAGAACTGAAGACATTTTCTTTACAGAAAAAAAAGAAGAAAAACCAAATTAGATTATCCCTTCCATTAAGAAGGCAGTATTTTAAACAGCCATTTAGAATTGTTTTGAGAAAATATTAGCATCATATTAGGTTAATAAATAAATTCCAAATGACCTATGGAACAAGTAAGTTGATCTGTGTCTTAACGTCTGGTCTTTAATGTTCCTTTTGTGGGGTGCAGAGACTGAGCTCAGTACCTGGTATCTAGCTCCCAGCACCATTCTGCAGTGTATTGGCCAAGTCACCAGAGCTTTGCCAAACCTCCCTTCTTCAGTTTTGCTTTGAGAATAAAAACACTGCCTTGAGTTTACTTCTGTTTCTATGAAAAATACCATGCCCACAAGCAAGTCAGGAAGGAAAGGGTTTAGTATGCTATATGTCCCAGTCACAATTCACCACTGCAGGAAGTCATGACAGGAAACTGAGCATAAACAGAGTCAGGAACCATGGACGAATGCTGCTTACTGACTTGCTCCTCGTGTTTTGCTGAGATCACTTCTTTATATAACCAGGACTATCTGGCCAGGGTTGGTGCCACCCACAATGGACTGGGTACTCCATAACAATAGTTAGTCAAAAAAAAGTCCCCAAATATGCCCGTAGGAAAATTCCTTCATTGAGATTTCCTCCTTCCAGATATGTCTAAGTTTGTGTCAAGTTGATAAAAGCTAACATAGCACCCTTCCCTCCACAATTTCATAAAGTATAAGACAATTTGGCTCAAAATAGTTATATAAAGAGTAAAAATATAGAGGGCAGAGTAAGAGATAAAGAAGGTGTTGCATGTCCAGAACTCAGAAGCAGGCTTTGGACTCAGAGCAGAGCCCAACAGAAGAACTAGATCAGTTAATAAATGGGTTTATAAAAAAATCAATTCTGCAGTCCCATGTTCTGATGCCAAAGATGAAAACACAAAGGGAGAAGGGAGCCAGGACAGGAGTTTCTAGACAGTCAAATGGAATTTGATTCAGTGGACTGAATGACCATCCCAAATGGCCAGACAGGATATGTGCAGAGCAGAGCATGCAGCTGATTGTGACTCCGTCACAAGCTCTCTAGAGGTGAGTCCAGAGCAGACAACAGCAGCTGGATGGAAATGGAATGGTGGCCAGACACTGGCTAGCTTATTCAGTTCTCTGAGAACTGAAGATCACACAGGAGACAAGAGGCTGAAGAAATGGGATTCACAGAAAGTAGGTCACCAAATGAGGCCCAAGAGAGCCACCCATACTGGGAGAGCATTTACCACAGAGCTGATTGGTGCTGGTCAATGTGCCGCCTTACTATATCTTTTAAATATCGGACAGTGTCAGTCTTTAAATCTAGAAGAAGTGAGAACCACAGACAAGTATCCCAGTAAAAAGGTTTGGTTATAAGTTATCACAGGCTCTCTATCAAACAAAAAATTCAGAAACAAGAGGTTTTATATAAAAGGTTGGGTATTGTCATGAGTAAGATGAGACAGGAAAAGGAAATTAATCATAAATGCTCTTACTTATATAGGAGAAAAACAATACTTAAATTTTAAATAACAATCTTTTGTTCAAGATTATCCTAAGGTATAAGTTTATTTAAAGCTAATAATAACATATATATTTTATATGCCCCTGAGTATAAATTAACCAAAAGCATTAACTGACCACTCATGCCATAGGGATATATTTTCACTCATGCTGTGAACATTTATTGAACATCTTCATAGAAGTATACTGGTGATTAAAAGAATAAACTTATGACTCAAATATCTAGATAGTGATATGAGATTCATAATTTACCACTTATATGATCCTGTACAAATGGTATAACATTGCTGTACCAGAGATTTCTAATGTACAAAATGAGCATCAACCACAGTACCTGCCTAAAAAAGTTACTGGAAGTCATACACACTGTATGATTCTGGTACCAATGGTACCAGGCACATATTAAACACTATCATGGTGCTTATCACTATGGTTAAGTGTCTAACATATATTTTTTTAAGAAATATCTGTTGAGTTCTTTTGGGGATAGATGTCACAGGCAGAACTCTCTAAAAACAGGAAGTGAGATATTATTTGATGTATAACACTTTTACCATATTCAACTTGGCTGAAGAGAGAGAGAAATGAATATGATTGAACAGGAAGAGGTGAGGTACAAACCAAGCCCAACAAAATTTTCAGTCAATTCCATAGGAAACCTGTATATTTTAAAAGATCTAAACATTTTCTCAAAGTGAGCAGAAGTGGTTAAGCTTTTGTCCCTGATCACAACTAGACATTAAATGGGTGTGGTAATATAAATGAGACTGTCCCCCATAGGCTCATATGTTTGAATACTTGGTCTCCAATTGATAGAACTGTTTTAGAAGGATTTGGAGGTGTGGTCTTGTTGGAAGTGGTTGTGTTACTGGGGGTGGGTTTTGAGTTTATAAAGCCCATGCCATTCCCAGCTATCTTCTCTGCCTCTTGCTTGTGGGTTAAGTTTTAAGCTCCCAACTATTGCTATAGCACAATACCTGCCTGCCTTCTCCCATGTTGCCCGCCATGCATGATGCTCGAGGACTCTAACCCACTGAAACTGTCAGCACCAAATAAACTCTTTTTTATGTTGTCTTGGCCATGGTGTCTTAATACAGCAATAGAAAAATGACTAAAACCCTGGGGAACAAGTTCTCAGCTACAAAGAACAGAGGAAGCCTTGAGTGAATATATAAGGAGCAGATGAAGTCCTGAGTGTATGTGTGTTATTGACAGGACTAATGCCTTGGACCCATGGAAATTGGTGAAGTCTTCCTCTGGTCAAACTCATGAAATTGTCAAACACTTCCTCTGGCCCATGTGTTAAGAGTTGGCAGTGAGTGCAAATACTAGCAACCTAAATCACTTCCTCCCAAGTGTGTGCAGCTGAAGAACTAGAGAGACCTTCCACCAAGACTAGCCAATTTCTTGTCCTTTTGCCATCCATAATCAGTGTGCTGAGGTTGTTGCTGATGGTTGATGCTGCCTCAACAGAGAAAAGGTGATAAACCCAATCTCGGCTTTTCTGTGTGCTTCTGTGTCTGTCCTTTCTATATTCCTTATATCACTGCAGTCAAGTTTTCAAGATTAAGATATTCTGAAAACAGAAAATGGCAACCTGACTACTAGAACTCTGACAGTAAAATGAGGGACTGTTCCTGAGAGAAATGTGCAAACAAAGGTAGAAATAAAAATAAACGAGGTGGGGTCTGAATTCTAAGCACTGGATGTAAAACATGAGACAAGTAGAATCTAGATCCAGGCAGTTTATATATTTCTACTGGTGAGATTTTGAGAAGTCTTGGAGGTGGGTAGAAATATTGCAGCGTCATAGGTTTCTAGACTATCTTTGAAAGACATGCTCTTGCTTCCCAGAGGAAGGGGCAGTATGACTCTGATTCTCTTGCCTGCTGTTGGGACTCTTTTCCCCCTATTGGGTTGCCTTGTCCAATCTTGCTTGATATGAGGGCTTTTAGCTTGTCTTATTATATCTTGCTTTGTCCTGTTTGGCTGTTGTCCCTTGGAGGACTGCTCTTTTCTGAAGAGGAAATCTAAGAATGGATCTTGGGAAGAAGGGAGGTAGAGAGGGGGAGGAAGGAAGGTGGGAAGGGAGGCTGGGAGAAGTGGAGGGAAGAGAAACAGTGATTGGGATATATTGAATGAGAGAAGAATCTATTTTTAAAAATAATCATTAAAAAAGACATAAATAGCACCCAGATGTCTATGCTTTCAGGGTTCATTTCTATAGTTTGCAAATTAGCAGTTAGATCTTAAATAAACTCTAGGATAATTCTTTACATGATAAATAAAACAACAAGTGCCAACTCTTATTCATATACTGGGCTACATATTTATAATACAATCAAAGTCACAACAATCAATGTAGAAAATAAATAAATAACCCAGAGGCTTAGACGGGGAGACCTGTTAGAGAACATCATGGTGGTTTGAATAAGATTGGCTGCTATGTACTCATATAATTTAGTGCTAAGTCATCAGAAAGTGGCACTAGTTGAGAAAGATTAGAGGGATTAGGAAGTGTGGCCTTGTTGCAATAGGTGTGACCTTGTTAGAGGAAATTTGTCACTGGGGTCAGGCTTTGGGGTTTTAAAGGCCCAATCCAGAGCTCTTGGCTACTTCTCCGGCACCTTGACTGCCTGCCACCATGCTCCCTGCACTGCTGATGATGAAATAAGTGTCAGAAGCAGGAAGCAAGCCCCACCCCACACCCTCTAAATGATTTCCTTTATAGGAGTTGCTGTGGTCTTGATAGCTCTTCACAGCAATAGAATGAAGATCAGGACAGAGGTGATACTTGGGCTGATGCCCTTGGTTAGGTAGAGGTGAGATGCAATCAGCTGAGACAATAACACCTACAAGACTCAGTGAGAACAATGCTTGATACTTAGTTCTAAACACAGCCATGTGAAAAGATGAAGGAGGACCACGGAATAGGAGGTGTGGTGACAGAAAGGAAGAAAGTCCCCACATACAGAGTGTTATATGGCATTCAAAGAAGCTTAGATTCGTGGAGAGTTGAAGAAGGAGGAGCCGGGGAGAAGTCTAAGCAGAATAGATGTATAATTAAAATACACACAGACTTTTTGCTGTGGTACAGAGTTAAGAAGAAGTCAGCTGCAGGCAGAGAGGACTTCAGTTAGAGCCTGAAATTGTGTTTGGAGATAATGAAAGGTAAACCAGTGCAGAGAAAAGGCTTACTAATGGTGCCCATGTGCTAGAAAATGTGGGACCTTTAAGAACGGGAATTCACCAGAGTCAGAGATTCATTGAGTTTGAAATATAGGAAAAAGGAGAATCAAGAATGACCCACAGCAGTCTGGTTGATTGATTTATAAGTCAATGATTTCATCAAAAGTAATGAGGAGGAAGCAGGTTGATAAAATGATGAGCTTGTTTGGATATATTGAGTTTAAAATGGCTTCTTCTTAACTCTGTACCACAGCAAACTGAATGTATTAAAGAGTGAACGGTTAAAAGAGTAAAACCGTGAGACAGACAAATTGGGAAGGGAGGGAACGTAGAAAAGAAAGGAGTCTGTGAGGAGTGGCATAGGGCCAAGGAGACTACTTCATTCCTAGATTGAAAGAGACCTTGGTTTTGGAAGTTAGAGTTATGGTTACCCAAATCTAATTATATTTTTGAAATAGTTAAGTTATATTAGTCACATGTCGAGTGCTGTGCTAAGTGCAGATCTGCCTGCTTGGATTCAATGTTACAATGATCTTATGAACAATGACTCTTACAAAGTTGAACTCTGAGGCTAGGAAAAATTACAAGAAACTGCTAATGGTTACAGTGTGACTGGGAGGCAGTGTGAGTCTAGTTAGCCAAACTTCATAATCACTGATCCACTTACAATGCCTTTAGAAAGGGTTGCAGACTGAATAGATGAGACCAGATGATGGTGAAGGCCCAGGTGAGATGCGCACCCTTAGGATATTCTCAGTGGAGTGGTGGCGCATCATCCCTAGTTTGGGGAGAAGTGAGAACGCTAATGAAGAGGAAGATGGTGACACCTGCAGTAGATGTCAGATGAACAGAAAAGGAGAACTGAGCAAGCTCAAGTGAAAGAAGAAGGTGGCCCTGTGTCATTCACCAACACAGCCGCATTTCTGCCACCAGAGCTAAGCTTCATGAGTTCAAAGACTAAGTGGGAATGCCTTTTCTGTAATGAGCCAGGCAGGAAATACTGAGGCTTGGTTGGCCTGAGGTCCCTTTTACAGCTCAACTGCTGTCGTACAGAAACAACTAGAGACTGTATGCTCATTACTATGCACAGCAGTGTTCCATTAAAACTTTGTCTATGGATGCTGGAAAATATGATTTCATAGAGACACTTTCTGTATCAAAGTATAATCTTCTTTTGACTTTTTCAACCATTTAAAATATATTAGAAACAATGAGATTGGCTAGAACATATATATATATATATACATATATGTGTGTGTATGTAATATGTACATATATGACTTTAATTATCCAATAAGTAGGAAATAATGTACTGGCTAGTTTTATGTCACCTTGACACAAACAAGAGTCATCTAAGAGGAGGGAACACCAAATGAGAAAATGCCTCAATAAGATTGGGCTGTAGGCAAGCAAGCCTGTAGAGCATTTTCCTAATTATTGATTGATACAAGAGGGCCCAACCCTTTTTAGGTGAGGATACCACTGAACTGATGGCCCTCGTTCCTATAAGAAATCAGGGTAAGCAAGCCATAGGGAGCAAGTCAGGAAACAGCACTGCTCCATAGCCTCTGCATCAGCTCCTGCCTCCAGTTTCCTGCCTTTACTACCCTTTGTGATGGACTACAACCTAATGTGAAAGGAAAATAAACCCTTTCCTCCCCAACTTCCCAACTTGCTTTGAATCATGGTGTTTCATCACAGTAGTGGAAAATCTAACACAATCATAAAAGAATAAAAAATATCTAGAAGTTAACCATTCAACTGTTGTTCTCAGGCTACTTCCTGGTCAACCCATCATGATTGAACTCTGGCTCTGAGTAGGTTTAGTCGGTGGGAAATGGAGAGGGTAAGATGTGGGTAGCAGTAATCACCTACGATTCCCCGGATTCACAGCACCTTTTACTATTCTGCTCTGCCACGATGAAGCTCTTCCTCTACTAGCCGCATGTGTCCTTACCAAGTGACTTTGGACAGAATGACACAGAGAAGCAGAGAGGTGAGCTCGGTCCTGTCTGCTTTCATTGGTGTCCCTGTTTCCATGGTGATAATCCTATTGACACAGCAGCAGAGGCTCCAGAAATTGACTCTAAATTCTTGGATTCACCTGGTCTTCCAGGAAGAGTCTCAGCACATCTCTACAGAGACCAGCACCCACTGGCTAGGACTCTTTCTCACATCCCAGCTGAAGCTCCCAACACTGATGCTGCAGCCCTGCATCAGTCCTCTTCAGAGGACCGGATCCTGCTCTGTCAGGTCTCCTCATGTTTCCAACACTCTCTGCCTTTTCCGTGGGCTTCCCCAGCCCAGGGCTTAGGGGTTGCTTTCCTTGTATCACCTTACCATTTCCTTTCAGCATGGTCTGCATTAAAATGCCTCTGTGAAACTTAATCGGTATGGAACAAGCGGCCACCTAGCACAGTTTTTTTTTTTTTCCTGAGTGCATTCCTTTGTGAGAACAGGGCTGATAGCAACCCTACACTCCATCTTATTCGTCTTGGAAAGCAAGTGCATCCTTCCCAGTGCTTTACACATATGCCCTCCATTCATTAATCCAGCTCTGCCAAGAAACACCCAACGTAGTGCAACACAGCACAGTTGGCTCTGGCTTTGGAACTGTGCCAAAGCCACTCCTAGCGCCTTCCAGCCATGGGTGAAAACCACCTGTGTTTGCTGACGTCAGCGCCACTTCACTATTCTCCAGCTTTTCAGCTCAGCTATCACATGCCTCTAATTCTATACATTAAACTCCACATTTCAAATATTTAGTATTGCCTCTGTTTTTGTGACGATGGAGCAGATTGCATTCAGGCCAGGTGGGGAAGAATAACAAGAAGGGGACCATTAGGGTAGGAGAACATGTATAAACTTCAATAATGACAACTTCCATGGGTCAAATGACAGCAATAAAAATAATCAGGGGGTTGATAATAGGCAAACTCTGTAAGAAAGTGAGATGTCTAAGATTGTGTTTTTACAAAAATATATATTTGGAAACATTGTCTATCAAGTTCATCATAAGAAATTCTATTTTGAAGCTAAGAGATCAACCTAAGCATTTAAAGTAAACAGGAATAAAATTGCTTCTCTGAAAGGACAACTTAAAATTAAAGTAGTTTTCCAGTTTTATGAAACTGTCAATTAAAATATGTTGAAAAGAACACCAGTCCCTCTTCTTACCAGATGTTCTGAAAATATGCACATCGACTTTGTTAAGTCACCATGAAACAGTTAAAGTAGACTTCCAAGTTACCTCCATTGCCGATATTCTTACAGATTTGTTTGTTGTCATCTCTAGTTATGTGGATGCATGTATGTCTGTGTGGGGGCATGTGCAAGTAAGTACACGTGCCCACAGAGGTCAGAGGGCAACTGAGTTGGAGTTACACATGGGCACTCAGAATCAAACCTGGGTCCTCTTGGAAAACAGTATTCTTAAACACTGAGATATCCCTTCAGAGCCCCTTGCTAATTTTTCTTAATATTAAAACAAAACTTTTTATCAAAAATGTTATGACCATCTTTAACTTGTAAAATAATTGTTGTTTCAAAATTATTGTAGAATATCACTGCATACTGTTAATAACCTTCAAAATGACCCCACTGTGATAAAATGCCTGATAAAATAAGGAGGAAAAAGGTGTTTGGGCTTCTGGTTTCTGAAGTTTCCCTCCACGATCAGCATGCTTCATTGCTGGGGGATATGTGGTACAGTAAACCATCTTGGCAGAAAGGCTGACAGAAACATTGCTCATTTAATATTATCTAGAAAACATAAAGGCAGAGAGAGCAAAATAGAGACAAGTAGACAGAGTCCAGAGACAAAATACAATGTCCTTCAACTAGATCCTACCTATTACATTTTCATCACCTCCCAACAGCCCACAAATTGCAAGCACATCAATGCTTTGACTTGCTTAAATTATCAATGAGGTCAGAGCCTTCAGGATCAAATTAGTTTCTAAAACTCCCATCTCTGAACTTAGAAGCACTGTGGTCCAAGCCTTCAGCATATCAAACCTTCAGAGAGCATTACAGAGCCTAACCATAAGACTATAGTTCTGATTTTTTTCATGCATTGTCCAGGGTAGTTTTATGTCAGTTGGACAAAAGCAAGAGTCATCTGAAAGGAAAGATCCTCAGTTGAGAAAATGGGCCCACAAGACCCAGCCTTTTCTTAATTTGTGATTGATGGGAAAGGCCCCAGCACACTTTAGATGGTGTTATCCCTGGGCTGGTATTGCTGGGATCTACAAGAAAGCAGGATGAGCAAGTCATGGAGAGCAAGTCAGTAAGCAGCACTTTTCCATGGCCCCTGCATTCATTCCTACCTCCAGGTTCCTGTTCTGTTTGTGTTCTTGTCCTGACTTCCCTCAGTGATGGACTATGATGCGGAAATGAAAGATGAATAAACCCTTTCCTCCCCTAAGTTGTTTTTGAGAAGAAAGTTGTATCACAACATAAGAAAGTAAGATGGGTTCTTCATAACGGAAAATAGAAAGACACAAGAAATAGGGCTGAGAAGATCGCTTGGTTGGTAAAGTATTTATGGCAAAATCATGAGCACCTAAGTTTAGATCCTCAGGACCCGGGTAAGATCTGGGCCTAGTAGCAGACATCTGGAATATTAGGGATTGGGGAACAGTGCAGAAGGAGACAGGTAGACAGGCAGATTCTGACAGCTAGTCAGGGAATGGAACGCTTTGATAATGTTAGAAAAACTTAGGAGGTATGGCCTTGAAGTAGGAAGTGTGTCACTAGGAGTAGGCTTTGAGGCTTCCAAAAGTTTATGCCAGGCCCAGTCTCTGTCTCTGTCTCTCTCTCACACACACATGCGCGCATGCACACACACACACACACACACACACATGCACACACACACACACACACACACACACGCACACACACACATCTCTCTTCCTACAGGTGAGAATACAGCTCTCAGTTGCTCCTCCAGTGCCTACCTAAATGCTTCCATGCTTCCTACACAGTAAGAATGGACTAACCCTCTGAAACTGTAATCAAGCCCCCAGTTAAATGCCTTCTTTCATAAGAGTTGCCTTGGTCATGGTGTCTCTTCACAGTGACTAAGACATCCAGGATCAGGGAGAGACCTTTTCTCAAAAAAAATAAGGTGGAGAGAAATACAGAAAGACAGCTAGCTTTGACCTCTGCCTTCCACATATGCATGCATACATTTAAGTATATGTGCATACTCACACAAACACAAGCATACTCACATATATCAACACTCAGGGATATATAGATGATGATAGCCAGATAATATAGATTAGAAAGATAGATAGATGATAGATAGGTAGATAGATGGATGGATAGATAGATAGATAGATAGATAGATAGATAGATAGATAGATAGATAGATAGATAGA
>LOEQ01009490.1:0-20598 GCA_001685075.1 Bramus lutescens
TTGATTATGCTTGTCTCTGAAGTCTCTGTTCATTTACCTAGATTTTCCATATCCCCCCGGCCCTTGGTTTGTGTTTTCTTCATTGTCTCCATTTCAGTTTTCAAGTCTTGAACTCTTTCCATTATTTGTTTGATTGCTTTTTCTTGGTTTCTTAGGGTATCTTTTACAGATTTACTCATTTCTTCAAACTTTTTGTTATTTTTCTTATCCATTTTTTAAGGGAGTTTTTCATATCCTCTTTAAGGGCTTCTATCGCTTTCATGTCAATTTTTTCTACTTCTTATGGATTAGTGTATTCCAGTCTTCCTGTTGTAGTTTCACTGGGTTCTGGCTATATCATGTTGTTTTTCAGATTGTTGGAAGAATTCTTGCATTGGTGCCTGCCCATCTCTTCTTACAAATGCTCTCCTATGGGTCCCCTGGTACAGGATCAGTTTCCCTTGCTGGCCAGGGACTCTGCAGGCAATAGGCCTACCTTGCTGCAAGCAGGCTATTGAAATTAAGGAACTCCTGCCCTCTTACACTCACCACCCATCCCAGCACCCAAACAGGCTGAGCTGGGGGATCTATGGCCCCCGAAGAAGGAAAGGGAAGGGGTGCCTGAACACAAGCTGGGATGGGGTAGAAAGAGAGGGGCTGTAGCCGGTGTTAGGAGCCCCTACAGAATGAGCAGGAAATTTAGGGGTTGAGGAATGTCTGTGCTCCGTTTTCGCTGGTCAGGAACACACTTACCCCTCTGATGGATTTTCTGGTATCTCCAGTTTGCTTTTTGTTATACCGTATTTACTTTAATGTTATGATAAGAGTGCTTCAACTTTTATGATTAAAAGATAATTTGGTCCATACTTTACATTATCTAAATTATAAAACTTTAAATATTCTAAGTAAATGGAATGACTATATCATTAAAGAAATCACTGTCTTGCTTAATTTTTTGTATTATATGGTGAAATATTCAAATGTTCTGAATAGGAAAACAAAGATCATGAAGAAAACATTAAACATGGCCAGTTTAATGTTAAAGAGAATATTCAAAGACAAGAGTATTGGGATAATTTCCTTAAAGACACCCAGTGTGTTCTTTGTCCTACTTTTATTATTGGAAAATTACACTAAACTCATCAACAAATTATTAAATCATAGTTTGTTACTACTTAACTACAAAGGAATAAAAATGCACATTTAATAATAAACTATAAACTGCAATTCAATTTCAAGGTGTATAACTTCCTTAGTAGTTGTTGATTCACATCCAATAATGTGGTTCTTCTTGCATTGTAATTTATTGTCATTACTATAGCAACTTACTTTGTTAATAACCTTGAACCAAGATTAATGTTCCAGATATGAGATCTGATTGGGAAACTAAAAGGTTTTGATACATTCTCTTGCCTTTAGCAAATATTGCTTCAATTCTCTGGGGTCTTTATGTTTACTTTACCTTGCAGTAATTAATCACTGAGGTATTTGTTGTTATTTTGATTAGCTGCTTAGGAAATAGGCTTCTTTGTATTTGTAGGGGAGTGATGTGAGGTCCAGAAAACTTTTCCAGAAACTTGCAGTTTTAACAAGTATGATAATTGAAAAGTGATATTTTTATGGGGTCCATAGTCAGTAAGATATTTTTGATTTGGGATTTCCCTCTGTATCCTGTGATTTCCATTATAAAAAAATAAACTTCTTTGGACCGATAGTAGGGCAGTACTCAAGTAGGCGGGCAAAACTAAAGTGAATGATGGGAGAAAGGAGGTGTATTCAGAGAGATGCCATGTAACCCCTCCTGAGACACTAGAACTTTAGCAAGTAAGTCACAGCCACGTGACAATACACAGAATAATAGAAATGGGTTAAATTCATATGTAAGAGTTAGCCAATAAGAAGTTAGAGCTAATGGGCCAAGCAGTGATTTAATTAATACAGTTTCTGTGTGATTATTTCAGGGTTAAGTGGCCAGGACACAACAAGTGGCCCTTCCTCCAACCTATTTTATTTAGTGCAATCATAAAAACATACTGATGCACTTAAGAGGAACCTCAGCTATATCGCCAAATCAGGAAAACAAAATCTTTGAAATGACTACTTATTACAAATTAAGCTAATATTCAAATAAAAATGAAAACAATTTAGAATACATTTATATAATATATATTTATCAATAATAGATGACTTACCAACAATTTATATACCAAGAGTTTTAAGACTATCTTTCAGTTAATTTTTAATAAATATGTAAGATTAGTTCTATTAAAGATAGATTCTGTTACTACCTCATCTTTCTGAAATCATAGTCTGCACACATATTTTCTTTTAAAAATATTGGTACATACCTATACTTAGGGAGCTTTAATAGGCATTTCATGAGTTCAAAGCCAGCCTCAGTTATATATAAACACCATGCCTCAAAAAACACAAATTAAAAACACCTTTAGTTCAATTTCTACAGATGTATTAGGACATTGAACTTTGAAGAATTTTTCTGCCTTAATGATGCACAAGTTGAGTAACAACCAGGCATGGTAACACAATCTTGTAATCCCAGTACTCTGGAGGACAAGGCAGGAACATCAGAAAGTAAAGGTCATCTTCTAGAGACAGATCAAGGCCACCATGGTCTATGCAAGACACTATCTCAACAATTACAACAATAATATTATAAAAACAATTATAAAATTAGTAACAATAATAATACAGAAAGGAACAGTGGGATGACTTGGCTAATAAGGGTGCTTGGTGCCAATTTCAGTGATCTGAGTGTTAAGTAAATAATGGATTTCTTCCAGTTATCTTCTGGCCTCCATAAAACACCATGGTATGTGCATGTAAGCTCATTAAATAAATGTAATGATTATATTTTTTAAAGAAAGCAATTATATGTGTTTATGAACTCTGAAATAGTCTCAAGGAGGCTGTGTTGTGTGATATTTTACTCTTTTGCCTTTTGCGGGGGCCTGCCACCCAGCTACCAAATAAATCACACACAGAGGCTTATTCTTATGAATGCCTCGCCTTAGCTTGGCTTGTTTCTTGACAGTTTTTCTTAAATTATCCTGACTACGTTTTGCCTCTGGGCTTTTATCTTTCTCCATTCTGTATCTCTTACTTTCCTTCTTACTCTATGGCTAGCTGTGTGACTGGGTGGCTGGCCCCTGATGTCCTCCTCTCCCTGTTCTCTTCCTCTTCACTCTCCTCACAGACTTGCCCTTCTGTTTATACTTTCTGTCTACTAGCCCCACCTATACTTGCTCCTGCCTTGATAGTGGTCACTCAGCTCCTTATTAGGACCGCCAGCTGTTTTAGACAGGTACAGTAACACAGCTTCACAGAATTAAACAAATGCAGGGTCAAAACAAAAGTCACATACCTGAAAATAATATTCCCCAACAAGGTTGAGATACACCAAACAAGTGCAAACTAATGAGCAGCATCTCCTAGGTTATGTGAAATGGGGGAAGGAAGCAAGCGAGCTAGGAATAAAGTATTTGGAGACGTGGTGGTCTGAGCAAGCTTGTGTCCGGGACCTGTATGCAGATCCTCACTGCTTGTTCTGAGTTGATATTCATAGCAAAGTAATCCTTGCCAAACATGAACATCGCTTAACTTTTTGCCCCTCTTTAACTCAGCCTGAAGTGCCCATTATCCTCAGTAGAAAATTTTCAGAATTGATTCCCCCAAGATTGTTTTTGGAGGGTGAGATGACACAGCTAGAGAATAAAAGGATGAAAGGATGCTGTACCAATGACCATTCCAGAGAACTACAACCACACCCATATGTATGTATACCACTATGGAGACAGATTTGTTTAAAGAAATTGTGTCAAAGGCTTTGGGGTGCTACAAGTTCACAAGCTGCAGGGTGAAAGTTTAGAAAGGGTTAATATTGCACCTTGATCCTGAAGTGAGGCTACTAGTAAACTTCTTTCACAGGAGCTCATTATTCTTTAATGAGGCCCACCTACTTGCTGGTGATTAACCTACTTGAATCTGTCTGGTTGAAATGTTAATCTCACCTGAAAAATAATACTTGAAATTAACATCCAGAATAATATTTGATGAACTATCTGGGAGCCCTGACCCAGCCTAGATGCCACAGGATAATTAACCATTGTCACAGCATCCATGAAAGATATAAACCAAGTAGTTACCTTGGTGAGCAACTGGCTTTATCCTGCTGCTAGATAGCTCTGCATATTGATGATGTCACTTCTTTTTCTTTTCCTTTCTTTTCTTTTATTTTGGTGGTGGGGGGATTGAGACGGGGTTTCTCTGTGTAACAAACCTATCTGACCTGGAACTTCTTTTGTAGACCAGGTTGGCCTTGAACTCACTGAGATCAACCTGCCCCTGCCTCTTAAGTGCTGGGATTAAAGGCATGTGCCACCACCACCTGGCTTAAATCATATTTTAAAGGAAATTTTAATAAGAGGATGAAGAGCTGATAAGTAAATCTATTCTCTTTCTTGCAGTTGTTAAGGATACACTTGAAGGGCTACAATCCTCAGATATTTTAATGTGAGCAAATAAAGGAGGTTCAGTAGCCTGGGCATATTATTCTAACAAAGAACTTGTGTTCTTGGTGAAAATGACAGCAAACTTATAGCCAGCCTATTCCCACAGTAAAGAGAAGTGTGGGTGAATGAGTTGAATGTTGCGTATGGGACTCTAATAACATTTGCAATTGGGTTAAGGAAATCAGAGTGAGTGGTCTGTTGACCTATTGTGACAGACGGCTGAAACATCATCAAAGAATGCAAATTTTATGAAATGATGAGTGAATGCTAATCTTCAACAACATCATTCTGGAGGAGTGAGTCATCATGTGATATACTGTGTCCCATTACTGGCATCTCTAACTGGGGAAATGTAGTGAAAGCTTTCTCTGTACCTGGTTAGATTAATGTTTCAAGTCTGAGGAGGCCCAACATCTTCCATGGTTCTGAACGTGATCATAGCTATGTGTTGCCAAAGCACACTTGGAATTGAATGAAAGAAGACTGAAGTGGGTGATCTGAATTAAAGAAGCAGGTGTGAATTCATTATGTGCGAAGAAGTGTGAGGATATATTTAGCAGCAAATGTGACATGCATTATAGTAGCTTAAGGGAGAAAAGTATTACTTAGTGATAATTTCCAAGTCATTGGCCTCAGAGACAGAAGTGGTGGTGATGCCAATACTAAAACACAGAACTCAGACAGAAGTAGAATTTTGATGGAGCATATATTGAAAGAGGTTTGCCAATCACTGTGAGTGACATCAGGTCAAAGACGAATTTTAGTCTGTTGAAGAAAAGAGTCAGCATAGGAAATTGTAGACTAAAGGAAAAGATTTTTGAGTGCTTAGCATAAATCAGACTAAATCATCCATGTATTCCTTATGAATAAATTTTATTGGAACATGACTCTGATCATCTGCTTACACATCATTAATGACAACTTTCTGATAAAACAATGAACTTGACTACATATCTATGATGTGGCAGAACTATTATGGCAAACACAAACAAAATTTTATGTAGCCTTTTCCAGTAAAGCAAAAGGAAAGCAAGACAAAAAAAAAAAACAACAAATTCCCTGAAACCTACCTTTCAAAAGAACACTGATGGAGATGAACAGTGTTTACAATTTGGTTTTGGACAAAGTGCCCAGAGGATGTGCATGGTATAGAGAGAAAAGACTAAGCCCAAACATTTGATGTAAGAGAAAAAGAGAAAACATATCTATTAGGTTAAACTTGGCACTTAGCAAGAATGAAAGTCCTTACCTTTATGTTTAAATTTATCCATGGTCTCTGTCTATCCTGGCTACTTACCAGGAAAAGAGAAAATGGAAGAATACTGTTCCTATTTTCTCTCCTGCTCCTCTCCCCCCCCACCTTCCTCTCCTTATCATCATGCTTCCTGCCCTCCCCCTGCATCTCAATGGAGTTTCAGGAAAGAAAATAATTAGTGGGGAAAAAATAGCAAAGATTACATCAGAGTACTTGTAACTTACTTATGAGAAAAGCAGGAGGAATTGAATGACACCCTGAGGTCAGTAACCCTGTCATTGTTTTTTTTTTTTCAGACAGCATTTTTTTTGCAGAAGATGATCAATCACACAGTCCATTTTACTCCCATAGTTCTTTATATTCTGCTAGCCACTTTTATTTAGTCTATGTGGGCTTTTCCCCAGATAGAAAAATCATGGTGCTTGGCCTAGGAAATAATATCTTGTTTCCTTCGCAGGTGTTGTCTTCTAGCAACAGTAATACAAATGTGCACTTTATATTAAAGAGCCAACAAATGTGTCACTTGTTTGAAAGGAAGCCCTCTATTTGACTAGAAGAGACAGGGGCCAAATAAGCCAGATTCTTTCCTATTCCAGCCAGCAAAGCAATTACAGGAATGGGTATAGGGAAGGGCAAAGCGGTCACTCACCCAAGCACACTGGTGCCATGTCCTTGAAATTGATGATTGTATTCTGGAGCCTACCTTGGCCTGTCAGCCAGATGCAGCAGCATGGGATTTCATAGATAACCCATACCTGAGGCTTCTGAGCCCACGTTTTGAAAGAGATGAATACTTAATTCTTTTTCCCCTGATAAGGGCTCATGGATCATACAATATTCTGATTTCATAATCCTTAGTAAATGCACTTTGGAGAAGCAGCAGGTAAACCTCCTCCATTCACTGATGAGTTTAAAAATGCTGTCATTTACTTCACTGTTGAAAACGGAACTCTCTCCGTATTTAAGCAGTGGTGTTCTCTTTGGATGCTGACAAGCAATGAATTGTCAAGATTGAACATCTTGCCATGAATAAAGATGACAACTGAATAAGTGACTCAGAAATAAGCCTGACAAGGGAGAAAAAGCTTGAATATAGAATTTATATATACTTCTTCCGTCATTTGGGACACCATGCAAGTCAGGTTGCAATGGTTAAACAGCAGGTGTGTGCACAGCAGCTCTTACAACCCCTACAATGCCACAATGACCTCTAACAGTTCCTGCTTGTGGGGCTGGGACTCAGTTCTGTGACAACGTGGGTGCATAAGGACGACTTGAATGGCAAAGCTTCCGAGACCTGCTTAGGCAGTAGTTGGAGATCACTCCTGAAGAAGCAGTGCCTTCAGTACTATTGGAGTCAAGTTTGCTGTTGAGTCTCATTGATTTGCTATTTCTGAGATAGATTTCTACCAACAAAGAACACTATAATGGGGTAGAGGAACAGATGTCAAGGAGGAAGATTTAGAGGGTTCTCATTGCTTAAAAAAAACATATTTTCACGGACACAAATGAGTTAAAAATTTCATGGTTCTTAAAAGCTTAGTATAGCATTACATAATATGGTATGGAATTCCTGAGGCAGAGGGAACTTTGTGCACCCTGTTCTTAATATAAACAATGTATAAATAACCTTTTATTTCTATGTTGTTGCAATAATAAATCATACACATTGATAATACTGAGAACATATGTGAAGTACTGTCCTTTCCACACTAGACATCATTGCCAACCTATAATTGGTGTATTTTTTAACTCTTTCATTTTTTTTACCTATCATTGCCTCTTTGCTTATTGAAATTTTATGAATGAATTTGGGAGAGAGAAGTGTCTGTGAAATTGTATATCAGACAAACACTTGAACAATTGAAGTTGCCACAGCAGTTGAGTGTGTAACAGTATACTGTCCAACTTACTTGCTAAGGATTTTAACAGATCACAGAGGCTGTAGGTTTTGTGTTTCCTTACACTTCCATGAATTTGTTTTTATGTTCTTCTAAGGAGTCACTGAAAAATCCAAGAATATTAGAATAGTGCTGTCACAGAATGCAATGTCAACTGCACTATTTTAGGGAAAAAGGGGCAGCTAATTTCTAAAACAATTTGAGCTATTTGTCATCAATTGGGAGAGATATTGTTATTGGCATTAACTAGGTAGAGGCCAGGACTACTGCTCAATGTTCTCCAATGTGCAGTAGAGATTTTATATTATATAAAAATATTATCTGACTTCCCACGAAATCCTAAAATCTTGCTAAGAATTTAATTTATTCTTTTTCAAACATCATAGAGGTATCTGATATGAATAACTCAATTTACAGAGGTTAAAACATGTTGTATAATACTTAAGAAATATGTCAACATGATAAATTAATATTAAACTCAATTAATCTTAATGATGAAGTAGGTATAATGATCAATTTAAGAATTAACTGGAATTTTATCTTAGATCTGTAATTGATTATGTTACCCTGATAAAGTTACTTAGCATTAAAAACAGTTTCATGCTAACACAGGACAATCATTATGACCATTATAACCATTTAAGATTCAAGCACATTAAGCTTTTAGGATAACAGTTCCTTTTCAGAATTATTCTCGGTGTCTTCTATGTTCTGACTTATTTCCTAAGACTGAAAGGAAATTTTAAAAAGAAAATAATTAAAGCCTGCACTGGATGTTCTGCAAAGTATTATTTGTTGGCCGTATGTTCAGTTTCCATTGCAATGACATCTTTTATGAAGTCCAGATGATACGGACTACCATTTTCTTCATCCTTGGTATTGTTGCTTCAGTCGTATAATGGAAGGGATGTGTCTGCATTTGGGCCCATAGGCTGTTACCTGTTCTTTGTGTACAATAATGTAAGTACTAAATGCTCCAGATGGTGCCACAGATGCAGAAAGGTTAAGAGATGCAATCAATTGTCATACCAGAGAAGCATTCAATGTGATTTCGAGTTTATTGTGTGTCCCTCCTGACTGAATTAGAATGTCATGTTCTGTGACAGGGTAGTAGTGGATCAGATGCTCACACTTCTCTGCTCTTCGGGATAAAAACGGGGAGAAATGTAGTGTGAACTGCCGCTCTCACTGCCTTAGCCTGCTGTGGTTGTCTAATAATGTGTGCTCGTCTTAACTCACAGTTCGAAGTCTTAAAGATCGTGTCTTGATATCTGTTCTGTGAGCTGAGGAAATGAATCACAATATTATCAGAAAGTGCCAGAAAGCCCTGAGCACAGAACAAACTGGAGACAGGAAGAACTTTCCAGTTCTGAAGGAGCCAGCTTAAAGTTGCCTTCAGTTCGTGCAGGAAAAAAATTGCAAGCAGAAAGTGCTGCTGGGAAATAAGTCAATAGATGTCCGTTAGGTAATATGGGGTTACTTCTGGAAATATGAAAAACTCTAACTTGAAAAAAGTTGGTTTTAAAAGTTATTCCCCAGCACATTTAAAGAACACTCATGTGCTTTCTATTTGGACACAGTTTTAAAGCATGTATGCTTTTGAAAATAATTAATCCTTTAACAAGTCTAAATTAGGGAAATTCTTTTTAATATCTATACTTTTGACCTGAACTATGGTTGCCCATTACAATGTGGTGGATTGACTATGTCAGTGATATTTTTAAAAATCTGGAAGAAAAAGAAAGTGTTTCAAAAAGTATATTATATTATATTTTAAAAAATAAATATAAAAGAGGTAAGCCTGAGTTAAAATTGGCTTTATGAAGTTCTTCACTTGACAACTCACTGTGGCAACTGTATGTTAAATTCTGGAATGGAAATACTATCAGATTTCAAAATGGCTCTTGGAGGATTCAAGAGCAGTTGAACTCAAGTAGAATACTCAAATTAGATAAACTTTAGCAAGCTTTACAACACCCCTGAGCGACTGTGTAGTGAAAAGTGAGCAGCTGTTTACCCGATATTGTTAGGTGATACTTAACCTTCGGTGAAGAAAATTTATGTTGGCGTGAGAAATACTTCTATTAATAACCGTTGCCTTAAGTGCTAGGTATTAAAGATTTTACAACAATTTATTTAGCTTACTATTATTAAAATTTTAAGCTGGAAGTAAGAAAGCATGAAGACTTGTAATTGTCTTCTGTGGTATGCTTCAGTTTATGGAATATATTTTCATCTTTTAGTCATAATTCTGTTTTTAAATAACTCTGTTCTGCTCCATGAGAGACATTTCAGTTCTAAATGTATGCAACCAAATTATCTCTTAACCCTCATTTTCAAACTGCAGTTCAATCAGGATACTCCAGATGGCACACAATGATGATAAAATTATGCATATGTTGCATTGAGGGATTGAATATGCAAACAGAAAGAGCTGGTTAAATAAGGCTTTCAAAGTGCCTTCAGGACTTTACCATTCTCCTACATAATGAAAAAAAATGCAGATAATGTTTTGCTTGGATTTAGGATTTGACATTTTTAATATGGCAAATAAAATGCAATTACAATACATAACAATCCATATAAAAATTTCCAGTGTCAATATAAAAGCAAATGTTTCTCTAACAAATTAGTATATAAGGGATCCATTCACTGTAGCTCATAAGCTATATTTCCTGGATTAAAAAATGCTCAATAAAAGATAGGTGGATAGAGATACTGGATAGAGATACAATCAAAACTGATCCAGTTCACACAAATTGTCATGAAGGTCATCCACCTTTGCTTGCATAATTTTAGGGAAGAAAACTGAAAGCATTATGTGAGATACACAGTATAAAAGAAAAACAGAAAAAAGAAATCATTTAGCCTTAATTACTAAACCATTACCAACTCTTCTACTACTGAGTACCTCTTTTATAGCTCTGAAGTTCTGTTTTGTTAAATCTACTAATTGGATGTTGTTTTTGAAATGAGGATAGTTAAGGAAGTGATATATTGGTCAATTTATGATTACATTGTTGTCCTCAGAAAACTGTTGATTCAGTAAAAAATCTCAGTTTTACTTAACTAGGCTTACATAAACATACAAAAGTTGTATAGTTTTTAAAAATAAAATAAAATCATTAGCTGCTTATTTATAAAGTGTTCTATATAAAAGACAACACGTTATATTACTAATATTAGTTTTAAGAAATAAAAACAGGGTAGTGTATGTATTGCACACACACACACGCAATCGCTATCCTTCACGGTCTAATCCAAAGTTATTATTTAAAACGTTTAGTTATATTGCCTAAAGTAGACTTGTATAAATTGGTGACATATTTTTCTTAGTGATCTAAATTGAAGGAGTCCTTTATAAATATGGGAAATTGAGTGTTTATTTTCCCTATACTTTCATGCATTGATTTTGATAAACATTTCATGCTAAAGGAGTTTGCAAAGTAAAACAATTCAGAATCCATGAATAGTAATTGAGCCCTTTCGTTCTACTCTAAACTTAAAACCATTATTCTCCATGTAAAGCAGACAAATCATGTTTCTGTACAGCACACTGCTCTGTCATTTTAGTGAGTTCTGTTAGTGGTTATTTCCAGTGAGCTGGGCTGGCATATTAAGCTCTCTGCTTCCTGTACTCTCTCATGCTGTGCTGGGAACATTTAGGGTCTGTTTGAAATGGGCAAAAAGCAATTCTCTTGTTCATAAAAAAATAACTTGTAAGCTGGTGTGGGTGCCTGTCTATTCTTTATTTTGTGAAAGAATGTGCCATTTCCCAGGCTTTGAATCTCTGGCAACTGGCTTGCTGAAAGTCAGCTTAAATGCATTGTCGTGCATAAACAATCAAATGTAAAACACAATAAAGTCTCTGCTTCTGGGTTTGCTTTTCACGCCAAATACATCTGCTCAATCCACTAGTCCATGTAGAGGCAGATTTATTTTTTGTCAGAAACTAATTTTAAGTGTCATGTAAAAGTCAAAGGATAACAGAAGTTTATCATGGTAAAATATTGTTTTTAATATTAAAAATGGACTTTTAGCATTTGCTAAAAACATAGTTTTCTTTGTGTTTACAGGTTATGTCACCAATTCCCCTAAGCTTATGCCCCATGGGAGAAGGAAAACCATCTCCCAGCATGGACTATATTGTGGCACACTTTGATCAAAGTGTATTTGGAGTCTTATAATTTACTCTTTTTATCTTAATGAGGAAAAAAGTGATGTAGTTCTTAAATGAGTAGGATGCTTTCCCCGAAAATATGTTATTTCTTGTTATTTCTTTCGATGTAGTATGTTCCATTTTTGTCTTCCTTCATCTAAGATTTCATAAGTAACTATTCTCCATAAAAAATATTATATGTTTTGGTTATATATTGATTTTACTTTAACATATTTCTATAGAAATTATCATTTTTATTAAATCAGGAGATATATGGGTCACTAATGGATGAGAGTAAATAGAGGTTCTGAAATATTGCAGTTCTTAAACCTCTTCCTGCCACTTCATCCTGCTGGATCGCTTCTGCCACTCCCTCCCTCCCCTGCCTCCCTCCGTCCATTTCCTGTTTACTGCTGTTCCTCCCTCTTTTCTTCCTTCTGTGTCTTTCATTTTTCTTTCTTCCTACTTTTTTGATGCTTATTTTAAAAATATAAACCTATAGAAACTATTCAAGGCAAAAGAATATGTAAGATAATATATAAATATTGTACAAACATTTTAAAGATTTATTTTTATTTTTTATATATTAAGTGTGAAAATATGTGAAAACCACATATGTGGCATTTTGTAACTGGTATTACAGGTAATTGTGAGCTAACTTGGACATTGGGAACAAGACTATTATTATGGAAATATAATAAACACCCTTAACTGCTGAAATGTGTCTCCATTCCCTGCATAAATATTGTAAATAGTACTCAGGAGGTGAACAATAACATATTTTTATACAACATGGTTGCAACATCAAGTTACTTATTTTATGTAGTGCCCCCAAACAGCAACACTGACAAAATAAAGCTGTGTTTTCTGATGCCTGAAGACAAAGAGACCATAATGTAGGCTGAGAAATTGGTTGAGGGCCTCCATGCAACATCCTAATAAATCTTTAAGGTGTATTTGACCGTCAGGAGTATATATAAGTTGGTGACTATAGAGTCTGATCCTTCAAGCAGCATGTGAAATAAAAGTAGGGCAGATGTATCTAGTGGTTTCAATTAATGACATTATTCTGAACTATACAAAGAAAGTAGAAACCACTAGGGACTAGTCTTGTTATTTTAAAAGAATGAACAGTATAATAAGAAGAAGTTAAAAATAAATTATATCATTTACACAAGGTAAGATTTTGAAGGACTTATCAGAGAAATGCAAATCAAAACAATTCTGAGATTCCATCTTACACCTATAAGAATAGCCAAGATCAAAAACACTGATGACGTCTTATGCTGGAGAAGATGTGGACTAAAGGGAACACTCCTGATTGCTGATGCGAGTGCAAATTGGTACAGCTCCTTTGGATATCAGTATGGCAATTTCTCAGAAAATATGGAAAAAACCTTCCTCATGATCCAGCAATACCACTTTTGGGTATATATCCAAAGGATGCTCAACCATGCTACAAGGACATGTGCTCAGCTATGTTCATAGCAGCATTCTTTGTCATAGCCAGAAACTGGAAACAACCTAAATGCAGCTTGACCAAAGAATGGATAAGGAAAATGTGGTACATTTATACAATGGAGTACAGCAGAAAAAAATAACGATTCCTTGAAATTTGCAGGCAAACAGATGGATCTAGAAACCATATTTGAGTGAGGTAACCCAGACCCAAAAAGACAATTATCACATGTACTCACTCATTAGTGGATTTTAGACATAAAGCAAAGAAAACCAGCCTACAATTCACAATCCCAGAAACCTAGACAACAAAGAGGACCCTAAGAGAGACATACATGGATTTAATAGACAATGGGAAGTAGAAAAAGACAAAATCTTTTGAGAAATTTGGGAGCATGGGGACCTTGGGAGACAGATGAAAAGGACGGGAGAGGAAAGGAGGAGAGCATAGAAATATGTAGAGCTCGATAAAATCAATTTTAAAAGATTTTGATGGAATTTGAGTTTATGGTGAAATTGTCAGGTAAAATACTTGATACAAAATTAAATATAAATTTTAGCAAAACAATCCCGTTATTTCAACAATAGTATATAAGATACTCTAAAATGGTCATTTTGTGAGTGAAATTTAATTTTAACTGGAAAGGCCAAAATGGATCCAAGATCATACATCTATAAAATTCAGGCACTGATCTTTGAAACAGTGCAACAAGAATATGAATTTTATTACTGTTGCTTAACCACACCAGGAAAGAAGTAAATCACAGTTACATTGTGATGGCTTAGTTTTTCAAAGTTTAAGGGGTTATTTTGGATAACTTTTTATTCTTTGAAATAATCCAGATTTAATTCTAAATCTTAAATGCAATGTTCCTAGACTTTAAACAAGAGCCTATCACAAGTTCTGTGAAACACCAAAATCTAGACACTAAACTTGAACGCTATCAGCTACCATAATCTATATTCTACTTATCAGTTACTTTATTTAAATTTTGCAGGTGCTTATGCTAAGTACCCTCCTTTGATATTACAGAAATAACAATTGAAGCAAAGAGCATACCCCCAAAGAATGCAATGCTCCTTTTGTGTGTCTGGAGTGTGCAGAGCCATATGAAGAGAAAATACCAATAATAGCTCTCTTGGAAGCATAAATGTAGACATCTCCTTCCATTCACCCACTCTGCAGATAATTGCCAGGAAAAACGTGGCTCTTATCCCTCGGAGGAGGATATAAATTCAAAACAGGTGGATTGACTTGTTTTTTTTTTTTAAAGAAAATTACTGAATTCATACATTTTTAAGAACATCGAAGTTAGATGGAGCTACTTTCAAATTAGTTAAAATGCAAACCCTGGCCTGCTTTTACAATCAATTTTTCAAAGAACTATGCGCAGAACTTTAGAATGTAAAGATTATAATTCAAATGAATATTAATGCTCAGTGTGGAGAGCGCAGAGGTAACTGACCTTGGACCTCACGCAGTGTACAAAGTAGCTGCTTAGCTGGGAAAACCAATTTTTCACCTTTTTTTTGTCAGAAATAGGTGACACTCCACTGTAGACTGAATTCTGTGCCTTTTAGAGGTCAAATCAGTGTCTGCTTGAAAAATACATGATCCAGAAAAGGTAATTTTTAATGAATATTTATAAGCGATGTCCTTTCTTATCAGAGCTGTGCAAGTTTTCTGAAGCTTGCCACAAAGACTGGCTTGTGATTTTTCGCAAAAAACCTGTGAATCAAAACGAAGGGAATGGACTTGATACGCTCACGTCTGACTCATTTTGGCTCCTTCTGCAATGCATCGTCACTGCATATGAAACAGCGTTGTTCAACGCCGCTCCTACCGCCACTGCTGCAGCCTTCTTTTTCTGTCTCTGATAGGATTCAAATACTGACATAAAGGAACATTAAAAAGACATTATATTATTTCCATAATTTTTCCTCAAGATATTTCTTCTTATAAGGTTGCTAATGACCTAGACCAAATGATGATAGAGAAAGAGTTCTCTTCTGTGGAAAATAGTTTTCTTCTTGGACAGGGGCACTCACATCTCACATGAAAGCCAGGAAGTTGAGGATCCTGAACAGTCTCCAACCACAACATGGTTGTTCCCATTTGCTACACTGTCTCTAACATAAGTATGAGCCAGGAGATAGATGGGTGTCTCATAAGCCATTCCATACTCAAA
Organism: Bramus lutescens; assembly: GCA_001685075.1. NCBI lineage: Eukaryota > Metazoa > Chordata > Mammalia > Rodentia > Cricetidae > Bramus > Bramus lutescens. The sequence goes on from LOEQ01009490.1 coordinate 15,471, forward strand.
CACATGCATACTCTAAAATGTTCATTTATAAATATAAAACAATGCTTTGCCCTTTCACAAATTCAAGTATTATTGGATACTATTATTATATCTTTTTATTCATTTTTAATCCAATAGATTATAGATATGAACTACATCACAAAACTTGACTGTAAAATATGTAAAGGTTTTAACTCTCTGCTATTTTATATTCTAAAAAGCCCTTATAATACAAAATGACTGCTTTACTACTTATGGATTTTCCCCTCAAGGTAGCATGTAATAGACACATTATCATAGTATTAGTCTTCATGTGGTTTTATAAAGTGTTTCTCTGATGAATCATGATGACAACCTATTTGTCATTATAAACATTAGAGGAAAGCATGGTGAAATAGAAAATCATACTATATAGAATCAAAAACTTTATAATGCTTTTTAACGTGTAATCAACATTTCTAATGGATATCTGAGGAAAACCAGAACAATGTTCCTCTTTTCCTATATCTGTTACTTCTTATTAATTTGATGCATTAGGAGTTAAAGTCTCAATTCGTTTTTGCCTGTGTTATATGCTGGAATGCTTGTCTACATATATGAGCTAGAAGAAGATTCAAGGTTCCTCTGTCACTCTGTTTTTATCTCTTTTGACAGGGTCTCTTGCTGAGCCTGGAGCTAGCCATTTTTTGAATATGCATTGAGTAGAAAAATTACTTTAACCTCATGTTTCTATGTGAATAAATCCTTCCCTGTGGCTGGACTTTTGAAATAAAGAATTAGAAATAATTCATGAAACAATGATTATGTATAAAATGTACTAGCAATATTTTTGAATGTGTGAAATAATGCAGACATTGCGTCGCTATCCTGTCTCTATTTAATTTACCATTCTGGTTACTGCCCAAACCAGACAGATCCTGAAGAAAATAATACCGAAAATTTAAATTTCTACGTACTCCTATTGCAGTGACAGTTATATATATGGTATTTACATTGAAAGGATTAACATGGCCTCAGATTTTTAAAGTGTGACTATCAATAAGTACATGAATTCATTTTCATTTGTAATTTTTAAGGTGATGAGTAATAACTGTAAATATTTTGTAGTGAAGTGAAATAATTTGATAATTATATATAAATAGGGTATATTTATATGAAAGTATTTCTATAAATATAGTATTATATAGATAAACCCTATTTTATATAAATACACTATACTTATATATTTATAAATTATATACTCATATTTGTATTTATATAAATATCTTTTTATTCAACACTGAGTAGTTGAATCATATAGAATTTAATTTTCTCTGTTCCCATCATTTGAGGTGATCAGAAACAGTTAATACTTCCAGGCTAATTCTCAACTGAGGCTTGTGTTTACTCTGCCTCATCCTGCCACTGTTTAGTCTGGACCATAAGGATATTTTACAGACTATCACATCCTTTTACTAAATAGCTAAAAATAATAACTAAATTAATAACTAAACGTACCTATTAAAAGCTGACTTTAATCAGATGAGAAAGTCATGAAATTGGGAGACCTGAACAGCATCCCACTGTAAGAAAAAGGTGATATACTTATTGTAGTAGTAACTGTATATATTGACTTGATTGAGTTTCCCATATAGATGGTGATATATTTCTAGATATAGTTGGAAATACTATTCCTAAAGTAACGAATAATTTGATTGTGAATGTGTTGTCTGTACTTGACTGTGATATGCAATTGTGATGGAATTCGTACTTCACTAGACTTCAGGCTAGAATAAAGACTTTGTGCTGAGTTCTACCAGTGATTTTCCTTCTTCTGCAGTTTCCAAATAGAAAGCCAGTGAACCTCAACCTCTCCGGTTGCATGGTACAATTCCCATAAAACAACCATCATCTCCATATATNTATATATATATATATACACACATATATACACACACATACATACATATACACACACATATATATATATATACATATATACACACACACATATATATATATGTCTCTAATTGTTGCAATTTCTTTGAGGAACAATTTCTGATACTAGCAGAATGTAGTCAAAGTTTATTAGTAAACAGGTGGTTGGTGAAGACATAAGTCATTGGTTACTATTCTACTTTGACCTTCTTTTTAAATTTTTATTTATTTATATTTAAAAAACTATCATTTCTCATTTTGCATATCAATTCCAGTTTCCACTCCCTCCCCTACTTCTGCTTTCACCATCTTCCCCCTACCCCATCCATTCCTCAGAGAGGGTAAGTCTTCCCAAGGGGAGTCAACTTAGTCTGGAACATCACTTTGAGGCAGACCAAAGTCCTCTTCCCTATTTCTAGGCTGAGCAAGGTATTTCACCAATGAGATTGGGCTCCAAAAGCCAGTTCAAGCAGGAGAGATAAATCCTGTTCCCACTGAGAGTGGCCCCACAGACTGCCCCACACGTACCACTGTAACCCACATTCAGGAAGCCTAGTTTTGTCCTATGCTGTTTCTCCCTGCTGTCAGTCCAGCATCAGTGAACTCCCATTAGTTCAAGTAAGATGTTTCAGTGGGCATCCCCATTATGATTTGGACCCCTTTGCTCATATTATGGCTTCTCCCTCTCTTCAACTGGATTTCACTGTGTATCTCTGAACCTGCTTCTATCAGTTACTAGATGAAGCTTCTATGGTAACTATTAAGGTAGTTATAAACCTGATTACAGGGGAAGGCCAGTTCAGGCACCCTCTCCACTATTACTTATGATCTTAGCCTGGTGTCATCCTTGTGGATTCCTGGGAATTTTCTTAGTGCCAGGTTTCTTGCTAGCCCCTAGTGGTTCCCTCAATAAAGATATTCTTTCCTTGCTGAAGAAACTAGATATCAAAATAACAAATAATCGAGTAAAAAATTGGTTACAGAATTAAACAGAGAACTCTCAACAAAAGAATCTCAATGACGGAAAAACATTTAAGAAACTGCTCAACATAATTAACCATCAGATAAATGCAATCAAAATAACTATGAAATACCATCTTACACCTGTCAGAATGGTTAATAAAAAACACTGGTGATAACTTATGCTGGCGAGGATGTGGAGTAAGAGGAACACTCCTCAATTGATGGTGGAAGTGCAAACTTGTACAACCCTTTTGGAAATCAGTATGGCAGTTCTCAGAAAATTGAGACTCCATATACCTCAAGACTCAGCAATACCACTCTTGTACATTTACCCAAAGGATGCTCAATCATACTACAAGAACATTTGCTCAACTATGTTCACAGCAACATTATTTGTAATAGCCAAGATGAGGAAACAACCTAGATGGTCAACAACAGAAGAATGGATAAGGAAATTGTGGTGCATTTACATAATGGAGTACTACACAGTGGAAAAACAATGAAAGCCTGAAATTTGTATGTAAATCAATGGAACTAGAAAAAAATATCATGAGTGAGGTACCAAACACCCAAAAATATGAACACATTATATGCTCAGTCATAAATGGATATTAGATGTAAGGCAAAGGATAACAAGCCTGTAGTCCAAGACTCCAGAGAAGCTAGGTAACAAGGAGAACCTTAAAAGAAACATATATAGATCCCCCTGAAAGGGGAAATAGACAAGATTGCCTGAGAAAATTGGGAGCTGGGGGGTGGGGTGAGAATGGAGGGTGGAAAGGGAGGAGGAGAGAGAAGGTAAGGGATTAGGAGAACATGAGGGAACAGGATATATGACATGGGGGAAGGACAGTGAGGGAGAGAAAGGAAATAGATATTCTTAACCTTCTAAAGCTCACAGCTCTAATCCTTTAGACAATACCCATGACTAAGTGGTGGGTGAAGAAAATAGACACATTTTGCTTAAAGATGATTGAGATCAGTTTATACTTAGAAACTAAGTATGAAATTATTTTGTAAATGAGCCAAACTTGGGAATATATCTTAAAGAGTGGCTGTGAATGTCAATCCATGAGAATAGATTCATAAAGTTCACCTGATTAAAGGATTGAGCATAAAACAGTTTAAAAACTGTTCCTTGAGATAACAATATCCACTAATATGTGAGGCACCCAGAAGACCTTCATCAATCTCAAAAGCAACAAGTGTGGGACCATTAGGCCTTTAGAAAAAGCAGACATTAAATAGCCAGGTAGACCAAAATGATTCAACTATTAGATGCCAAAAAGCTTCTGTCATTGGCCGGAAGAACGGTTACATGAATACAGCAGCTATGGTAATAGTTTATGCAAGAAACCAATAACATGGACCCCAAAATCCAATGCAATATTTTTTCTGCTGAATATCTGTTGTGTCAACCCTTTTGATTAACTGGTTACTATTTATGAACTGATTCCATTGAACCCCTTGCTCTTAGGAAAAGGAATTACTTTTTTTTTTCTTGGCCCAGAAGCATAGTTTATTATAAATTTATCATCCTTGTCTATAGTTAATGGATACCTTTGTGGGAATGAAAGTTTTACAGCTAAATAGATTCCAAGACAAGAGAAGTTACACAATTTTATTTTCATGTAATTGCCTTGTATTTCTGATCAATTACTAAATAGGAAATTCTGCATTGTTATTTTTTTGGGGGGGGGTCCAACAAATAAGCCACAAATTCTGCAGCATCCTGGACCAGTACCACATGAAGATTTATTGACATTAGATACCTTAATATGGATTGTATAGAAGAGTAGATCCACTCATCTCAACACAGTCTACAGTTGCCAGAGCCTTCCCTTTTTATAGAACATGGAATAGTGAATATAGCTGGTGTGCAAGCATAAATGAGAAACTGGTTTCCAAAATCAGTATCTTTTAAAAAGAGAATGCTCCTTTCAGGAAATCGGAATATAAATCGAAGAATGACCTTATTAACCCACCACTCTCAAGGACATGCTTGGGAAATCTGCGCTTCCCTTGTTCTGTAGTGAATGGGGAGTGGGCCTGCTTTTCGTCCTACCCAGCTCCCGCACAGCTAGTTTATACCCTGAAATAACACACAAAGTGCATTCATTTAAGCACTGCCCGACCCATTATATCTAGCCTCTTCTTGGCTAACTCTCACATCTTAATTAACCCATATCTAGTAATCTGTGTATCACCACGAGGTTGTGGCTTACCGGGAATATTCTAACCCATGTCCATCTTGGGCCAGAGCTTCATG
>LOEQ01009490.1:23479-37377 GCA_001685075.1 Bramus lutescens
AGGAGGGTGGGAGGTGGAAATTTTTAATAAAATAAATAAATAAATAAAAATAAAAGTAGCTAACCAATAAGTTTTTTATTCAGTGAATTTTTCTTCTGTCAAACTACTACTAAAATGCTGATGCAATAAATGCTCGTTTAAAAGGAATGGTTCAGAGACGCATATTTCCACTGATGCCCTCCCACTGTGTTCTGTATCTGTCATATCATATGCCTTGCCTTGGCTCAGTGCTAGGGATTGAAGCCTGAATAAGACATACCATCTGCTCATAAGGAATGACAAGGGCTGAGGCTTTGCTGTTAAGGTCATCTAGGCTGGCCAGTTGACCTTACTAACATGGTCTGTCTTAAATACCATAGTTTGATGGTGTTTATTTTGCCTCAGTGTCATTTCCAATTTAATGTCCTAACCACCCCCTAACATTTATTTGTGTAAGAGAAAGAGCCTCTTGTGTGCTGCTTTGTGCTAGGGTGACTATAGGCAGAAATAATACGCTGTACATTTGGATTTGGAAAAATGGACTTTGAAAGATTTGTCTATAATGAAATGATCCATAAAATATAAACATGCTTAGCTTGATTTAAAGGTTATGTGATTTATACATGTATTGAGCATTATATGATTACCTTAAAAATCTTTGTGACTTTATTTTTGTATCAGTTACAAAATTAGGACTGATTCTTGAGATAGCTCCAGAGGGCTAATGTGCTTAGTATGAAGCTTGATAGAGTTCATCCTACAGAATCCATTTAATGGAAGAAGTAAAGTGACAGCCATAAGTTACGTCCAACACATGAGCAATGACATGCACAGGCCCACATACATACACAAATATAAAATCTGTTCATCATCAACCAGTTAATCAATCAACAAACGTAAGGAAAACAATTTTCAAACAATTAGATAAGATTAAATGTGTTCAGAGTGGTACATTCACTGAATCAATTAAACATATTAAAGAGCTGATGTTATCCATTCACATTTATGGATTGTTTTGTTTAAGTTAACTGCCCATTTGCATCAAACTATAAGCATTTATGCTATAAGCTAAACAAAAGTACTGTCTGGCTTTTCTATTTCTTTACCCCCACACAAGCTTTCTGACCAACTCCCTTAATTCTAATCACAGCCCAGCTCTGCTTCTACTTCTGCCTGGATCTGATTTCTTTGGAAGGCTTTCTGATTGCTGTGCTGAGGCCTGAATTCTGATCCCTGTGTTCTCAGTCACACATTTTATTCTCCTTACGTTTAGGTCTCAAGATGTGTCTCTGCTATAAATACAGCGAAACTTGTGCAAATGATCGCTGCTGACTTTGTAAAGACTTGCCAGCTCTGGTAGCTCAAGGTTATGCATTATCTAATAGTAATTCGGAAATTTGCAAATTGATATTTACATATCAACATTAGGAGGAAACACTATCTCATTGAGGGCAGAGATCATGTGAGGTTTCTACATAGTGCAGACCTGATAAATATCACATGACTACATCCAAATTAAAACTATATTTGCTCACATCCTGGTCTGGAGAGATAGGTGTGTTTTGGTTTTGCCAATGAGGAGTTGACTCATGATTATGAGTCATGTCTCTGGCTGATTGAAAATAAATTGTGCATAACAAATGAGTCATCATGTATGTACAAAATTTAACAGTTCCTTGTCACTACCTACAACCAAGGAAGATTCTTTTCTCTGTGTGCTATTTATCTAGTAACTCCTGTCATTACTTTCATTATTAATGAGTTACTAGCGAGTCAATTTTGTGACTTTTGCAGTAGAAGAAAGGGACACAAAACCATAAACAAAAACTACACTTCATTTCTCATTAAAATGGGTTAAAAGATTAAGAAAATATTATGGGGGAAAAACTCTAAACATATACTTGAAAACAAGTTTGTTTAATTTTTATGTATACCATAAACAAGCAAACAAAAGAGGTTGTTAAGTAGGCCATGGTAAGTAACATCATAAATCGCTATTGGTTTAATATGGGAAATATTTGCTATTCAAATATACTTTTCACTTAATAAATTATTTCTGTGACTAAAATTTAACTATATTTGGCTATTGAAATAGCATGCATCTGTTTTATAGAATAAGGGATGAAAAGGAGGGCAGATTTCCAAGTTGACAAAGCCTGACTAAAACCCACCTCTTCCTGGATCTTCTCCTCAGTTAATGACAGTGAACATCAGTTTGTTCAATAATGTCCTCAAATCATTCAGTTAAATGTAGACACCTATTCTGTTCTGGGCTACATCCCATGGGTAAGTTTCCACTTAGAAGGAATGAGGTTTTTTTGTTCAGATGAGTAAAAACCAGGATAAATGTGGGCTTTTCTGAGAGTTTCTGATTCAAAGGTGACTGATTCAACATTAAGCAAAGCTTTTGAAGTAAGCATTTTTGACAGAGAGGATTTCTAAATCTTTGAGACTATCATTAGTTCTGTGATTTAAAAATAAATCTTTAAAAGGGTCTATAAAGTATAATTTTAAATATTAAGATATTCAATATAAATGTCATCTATAATAACTATAAATATGACATATTTGTATATCTGTCAACAATATGGTAAAAGCTAAAAAATAATCCCAACACTTTCTTGGCTCATCTCTCAAATATCTTGTTATTTCTTTTATTAAACTGAAACAATCTGATATCTGGGAATAGAAAAGTGGTGTATCATGATTATAAAACTCTTGCTAAAGGTCAGTTTGGACATTTTCAATGAAGACAGACAATACTCTAATCATATTTCAAATAGCTTGCAACTTTGAGAAGTGATATTTTTCTTAAAATATTTATTAAACAGTCCTGGTATTTTAAATCTTCAAAATATATTAATTGATACAACTTAAAATTAAGAAAATTGTTTATTTGACATTTCTAGGTATCACATTTCATTTGCAACAAAATATGAATTCTAGGTATATGGATGTGTTTCTTTCTATATATAAAGACCCACATCCTTAGGATATAGAATTGGAGGTTCTTGTCATGGTTTCTTTTTGAAACGGACTTTTATGATGTAGACCAGGGTAGCCTGAAAGACACTATATAGCCCAGCCTGCCTTCAAATTTAGGTTTCTTCTCCTTTACCATACCAAGTGCTGGATTTCCAGACCTGTGTCTCCACACTTGCCTTCATTGGAACTTCTTAGGTACATTCCATTTCCAAGACATTTCTTTTCATCCACAATTTTAAAGCTATCTTTAATTTTCTTCTCTTTGTTTTTTTCTTTTATTAAAAGAAATAGAAGGTAAAATCAGAAGTAAATAATTTATAAAATATTAAACCAATGAAATTCTTGGAAAGTATGCAGCATATTAAAAATTATATTGATTCTTTCTCTCTCCATCTTTCCCATTCTTTCTGTTTTTATTTGTCTCTCCAGGAAGTACTGTGAGAAACAGAGAGAACAGTAAAACATCAATTTTTAAAGTGTGTTCTTTTCTCAAAGTGCTGAATGCCAACTCATCAAGTATTTATTGGGCTTCTACCCATGTCCTTGGGGATGTCAATGATATACAATCAAGTGTTTTCCTCAAAGGTATGACTTGATTTATTTTGATTTAAAACTGGCAAGCTAGAGAGTCCACTCAAGGTTGCCGTTGTTCTTTATGTATAAATATTTTTCTGCTGGTTGGGATTTCACACACCAATGTCATTGGTTTAAAACGCTTGCTGTCAACACCCCCCCAATAATTTTCTAAGATAAACATTGAAAATAACAGATTGAAAAATGTCTATATAAAAACAAGTTAGTTATTCTAATGAAAAAGAATTATTTTAACTCTGGGAGTGTGAATAGAGATTTCTATTCTGTATAGAAGAAAATTTAGCTATTTTTTTCTTTTGTTTGTAACTTAAACCTTTTTTGTTGGTGAATAAACAACACTTTTTTTTCCTTCTCATTGACTATAGTATAATATGTGAACATATTATTATATGAACACAGAAAGAATAAAGGTGATAGTTAGCTCACATATTTATTCAATATTTTATTTAAAAAGCATGAAGTTCTTTGCCTGCCACTGAAGGAAGTGTGGAATTTCTGTATTTTCTTTGATTAAATACCTGACTTTTCCTTTTAGCCAAAAAAATCACACCTGGGGGACAGACAGATAAGAGATACAATATTGAGTCTTCAACTTTTTCATTCATGTGGACAGGAAAAACAAGAGACAGAAAACTATTTGTTTGGGTCAAACAATACTATATGAAAAGTTAAAGGGTAATAAAGATAATTAGAAAAAAACTGTAAACTGTATTTGAGTAAAGATTTGAATTAAAAGTTACTATAGCTATCAAGAATAAATAAATAAACCAAGGAGAGGGACACAGTTGGTTCAGTAAAATGTTTGTTATGCGGGCAAGAAGGCCTGAGATTGCTTCCCAGAACCTATGTAAAAATTCTGGGCTTAGGGATAGGTATATGGCTCAGAGGTTAAGAGCACTTGCTGTGTAAGTATGGGATCTTAGTCCAAATTCCCAGAAGCCACATAAATTGCTCAGTATAACTCCCCAAGTCTTTTACCTCTAGTGTTGTGATTGGGACAGAGAAAAGAGGACCATTGGGGTTTCCCAATCGCCAGTCTCCCTCCAATCTCAGTGAGAGACCGTCTCGCAAGGAAAGAAGGCAGAAAATGGTAACACAGGACATGTAATATCCTCCATTTGCCTTCTCACTTGGGAAAAGAGGTGTGGTACCTACACACACATGTACATACTTGCCACACATACACATTCACACTCATTGTCTTAGAGTTCAATTGCTGTGAAGAGACACTATGACCACAGTAACTCATACAATGGAAAACATTTAATTGGGGCTTCTTTATTGGGACTTGTTTAACAGTTTCAGGGGTTTAGTCCATTATTGTCATGGCAGGAAGCAAGGTGCTACACAGGTAGGCATGGCGCTGGAGAGGTGGCCAAGAGGTCTACATTCAGATTAACAGGGGCAGCAGGAAAAAAGAGAGACACTGAGCCTGCCTTTTGATGGTACAACCATGGTACCACAATAGTTGAAAAAGGACAGTAGCTGGGAGTGTAAAGCTTCTGATGACACCGAGTCCAAAGTTAGGAAGGAGAAAGAGAGGGAAACTTGTACTCAGCTTTTGAAAGCCCAACACCCTACCCCTGGTGACAGACTTCCTTCAACAAAGCCACACCTATTCCAACAATGTCACACTTCCTAATTCCTCTTAAATAGTACAGTTAATGCCTTAGTGGCCACATATTAATTAAATATATGAACCTATAGGGACCATTTCTCCCCAAACCACTACACTCATATACACCTGTGCACACATGGACACTCACAACAACAATAAATTTGGAAGTCAGTGAAAATTTTTAATCTTAGCTCAGGGTGAACAAAGACAGGTATAGATACCTGGGCTTCCCGGATAACTATCCTAGATTATTTGGAAAACTTCAGTGCTGTAAAATAATCTGATTTAGGAAACATTGGATTTCTGACTAACAACATCTGAATGTTAATAAATTTAGCCTTAATAGACAAGTACACACACATGAACATTCACAAACACACAGAGTCATAAAAAAGAAAGGGGATTTGCACTTTTTAGTTTCAGAAGGGACAGTAAGAATATAGCTCCTTCTTCAGGTGGTTTAGAAAAGGAGGCTGATGGGAACTGGGAAGACGGTTGAGCAGTTAAGAGCGCAGGATTGTCTTCCAACACACAGTTGGAATGTCTCAGCCTCTTGTAACATTAGTCTCAGAAGATCCAGTACCCTCTTCAGGGCATCAGGAGCAAAGCACACATGCAGTGCATAGATATACATGTAGAAAATCCACCTAATGCATAAATTTTGAAAAAAAAAAGAAAGAAAAGGAGGTTGATGCTTAAGCTTATAAAAGAGAAATGAGTTTCTGAGTAAAGTGATTTCTACAATAGAAAGCCTGCTAAGCGTAGAAGTCAATCGGGTATGTGGCCTTCATCCACACTGACAAGTTCAGCTCCTTGGGTTTTAAGGCTCTGAGAACTTTGGAAATATTAGGCAAAAATTATCCTGCCTAACTATATGGGATGCTCGCCTTGTCTTCAATCCCAAGGATTTCATCAAACTTTCTAGGAACTCCATAAAGGGCGAATATTTGATAAGACTGAAGCTCTGAGAAATATGAGTCAACCAGTAAGAAGTAAGCGCACATAATAAAGGTAAGATTTCAGGGTTCTAAGAAATTGCTAGCTGACACTTAGGAGGTGAGCAAATGTCTGGACACCAGGACCTATCTACAGAGGTGGAACAGGGAGCACATACACTTTTATTTAGAAGCATACAACTTTTATTTTGAATGTTTTGCATATTTACTTGAGTAGAATTAAAGGATTTGTCTAGGTTCATAGAAAGAGAGCAAGCATAGGTAGTCCTGGTGTTTTAGACATAAAAGATTTTAAAAATAAAGTGATGAGAAGCAAAATGGTGGTGAATAAGGTAATCCTTAGTAACGATGAATGCTTTTGAATGAAGATAGGTGAAGTGACTAGAAGACAGACTTTTGAAAACTATAAAGTAGAACTAGATACACGACTGATAAGAAAAGTTAGGCAACCTTACAACGAGACCATATTTCCAATATAACAGAAAATAAAATTAAATGCAGTTCTTTTTAGCAAAGCAACAAAATATGGTTTATTCATATTTAGAAGAAAAAATAATTGGTTTTAGGAGTATGATGGTGGCAACATGACCCAAGGACCATCTTCAAATACTCCCAATAGTTGAAAAGCACACCAAGCTTGGGCATGGTGTTTGCAAGGCTTAGGTTTACCTGGTGTGACGATTGCTCTAAGTACTTCTTAGGGAAGCATCAAATTTACACTTGGGTGGAAAGAATAGTACAATGGCAACCGTAAGTGTCATCCGTCATGTGAGTATGTATCTGACTGCTCTTTCTTGGGGATCAGCGGTCTCCCACAAACCTGCTACTCCATTTTCTGTCTATTGGTGACTATAAGTAATTTATTATCAACAGACTCAAATGTCTGCCTCTCAATTTAGAACCATTGTTACAATAAATAGATTTTAATGCTTACTTCCTTGTTGGTGCATTTAAGCCAATTAAGATTACAGTAGAATATTTTCATCGTCAAACTTCCGGAATAAGAAACAGGGAGGAGATTCTCAAGAAAACAGGCATTCTATTTCCAATGGAAGTTTTGTAAAGAACACATACCATCCTCCATATGATCTTCTGTGAGGGCTTTCCAAACATGCTATATAAAGTGTTTGGCAAAAACAGAACCCTCTCACCTTAGCTAAATGTTGTAATATGTATTGATGAGGCAAGTGTCAGCATTTATACTTATTCATAGTCAAATAAAACCAACTTGTGCTGTTATTTGGAAATGTATAATAAGTAATTAGAAGCACAGAGAGAAAACAGGAGCAGCCTCCTGTAATCATTCTATCAGGGATACTAATGAAGCATAAGAAACACTGGGATGCTACAGTACCCTGGCCTCTACATTGAATGTCCTAGCTGCCCCCATACAGTAAGGCAGCATCTGATTGCTACTACTCAGTCAGTTTTCAAGCACAAGCTTGGAAAAGAACAAGAATCCCTGCTCACTTGGTCCTGAAGAACTTCCTGAAACAATCTCCAAGAATCATGAAAGAAACTCTGGGCCTGAAAGTGGGGCAGTTTGAGTCTCCAAATGTTCAAACCCAGAAGCACATAGCACATCCCTTTTCGACGATTTTCCTCTCTCTTCCACTAAACCTGAAAGACACTCCCCCTTGCTCTACTGGAGGGAGTTTTACCCATCTAATAAAAATGAAGTGTGCTGCTCAATTTATCTAGGCCTGATTATCTTGGAAGGCAGGTAAGGGCGAGAGTCCTACATACTGAATGGCATGGGAGGCCCTGCAATCTAGAGTGGGAAACATTCAAAGGGCACCGTGGAGCTCAATTTACAGAAATAGACTGAAAATTGCTGCCAAGTGGCCCAGCAGACAAAGCTTATGTGCAGCTATCATAGATCAGGTTGCTCAATTTGAGGGGAAAAAATTGTGTAGCATCGGGCAGCAATGGCTTCCGGTCCATCTTCTGAATGTAGAGAGATGTCACAAGTGTGGCCAACTCTTGGTTAACCTGCCAAACTGAATTCAAAGACATTTTCTTTCTTCTAAATATCTCTTTTGTCTTTAAGATGTAAGACTGGCATTATCGACTCCACTCTTAATTTATATTTGGTTTCTGTTAACTATCCAGTCTAGTTGTCCCAGAATAAAATCCAAGAATTTCTTCACATAATATAGTTCATATATTTCCTCAGTACTCTGTTGGAATCTCCCTCAAGTTCTTGGTTTCTGAACTAAGTTATTTTCATCAAGGATGTTTGGGGAAGTTATGTCACATTATGCCAACACCTTCTGGCCATGAATCTTATCCCTTTACCCCTAATAAAAAATGTCTCGGTTTTATGTCCCAAGGAATGATTCCAGTGCTTTTTAAGATGACCTTCTGTTACACAGGCCAATGCTTACTTGAGCTCCCTCAATTAATGTCTTCCTAGGAGGCCTTGTTTGGGAATGACTTTTTGCCATTTTGACAGACTTTAGCTTTGATATTCAGGCCAATTTGCCCTCCTCCTGCTTTCTCAGCTACCAGGCACTTGAACTTTCACTCACATTTTTCTGCTAAGCTTCTGCTGACAGGGCCTCTCTAGATGCCATTCTGTAGGCTGACTGAAATATAACCTCACTCCAGGTCAAACGCCTCTAAACTGAAAACCATTTCCACAAGGGAGAAAATCTCAGATATTTCAACTTTGTCTCATTTGGCAATGTTGAGATAAGAACAATGACAGAGTTGTGAGTTTGTGTTTTCCCCTTTCTCTTTTTCTGTGTAGTAGGAGAGAGAGAGAGAGAGAGAGAGAGAGAGAGAGAGAGAGAAGTTCTCAAACAATAAATTCTCATGGTTATTATTCCTTGAAGCATACAATGTAAAATAAGAACAGAATAGAGTAACCATCACAATAAATGAGAGAAAATAGACGAATAATGGTTGAAAGTGTAAAGCATATATTTTAATTAAAATAATACATTTTAATTCATAGAACTATTCCAAAGCTTTTGTCTTAAAATTAGAAACATAGACTCTCACTTAAATAGATAACTTTGCATGCACCATAGAAAGGTATGCATTTATGAGAAAGAAAAAAAATTAGTTTAATCACTTGTAAATTTATAAAAGAAAATCTGTTTTCCGACTTAGTTATCAGAATTCAGCATTATAAGCTTTCCTTGATTTTACTAAGCATGATAATAAAAAGTTTATTTGAATTTGCACACACACACACACACACACACACACATATATATATATATATTCTATGGATGAAGAGAGAAAGCAATGACAAACATTTCCTTTTTTACTGATGGTTATTTTGTAAAAGACAATCTTACAAAACAGAGAAACATTTTCTTAATGAAATAACTTGCATTTTATTGCACATAGACAGATTCTTGGGACATATGACTCAGATATTTTTATTATACAGAGATTTTTTTCTTGAGATATTAGCTTGAAGCATAATTTCTATAAAAATAAGATGAGAAGCATTAACAAGCTGAAGTTGGTATGAAATGACTCATAGTCTTTCCCAGCATCACTGAGAATGACAGCTTAGCCAACATATTGGGGACCCACAAAGGTCCTGGGAGGATCTTGTATCTCTGTTGATGACCAGATCCCAGTCTGATCAGTCTGGTTTGCTAGAAGGATACCAGACAAGTGGAGGGAGATCACAGAGGGACCCTGTAGTTTAAATGTGACTTGGTCATTTAATTTAGTTTGCTCTGCCTTCTTTAGAGTTCCCCTATGCATAGTTATGCATTCTGTTTTGATTCCTATGTATTGACTTCTTGAAAGTGGACAGCATTTGCAAATGTGAAAAGATGATAATTTGTTTCTTCTTTTGAAATCATGAATATTTTACCTCAAAGAAAAGAAATGGTATATACAAAGCAGAGATCTATAAGCTCTAGCTTCAGTCGTATAGTATTCATTTTCTATACTTTCTAAGGTTTAGTCTAAGAAATACCCCTTTCAGATATTAGAGTTATCTAAGTGCTACTCCTTTTTAAAGATAGAAAACGTCTGTCTTAAAGCTTTGTATCAGAGCAAACAAGATGGCTCGGTGGGTAAAGGCACTTGCTGCCAAGCCTGATAACATGAATTAGACCCTTGAGGGGAATAGACTCCTACCAGGTGTCCTCTGACCCCATATATCCATGCCTTTATACATTTGTTCATATGTCTGTTTGTATGCACTTCCCTGATGCAAACAAATAAATACATGCAAAAATGTACATTATATAAGAGAAATTATAATGAGAATTTAAGTATACTTAAAATTACTTTAAATTGGATTTTTATATTTATTTAATTCACTCTATTTCTATCCATCTAATTCTATTGGGAAATTATTAAATAAAGCATTATTTCTTAATTCTAGATATCTTCTGAGTAAAACACTTATTCCAAGCAAAACAAGAACTATATTTTTTAATTTTAGAATATAAAAACTTTTACTTCATCTTTAGAAAAAAAATCACACTATCTACTTGCCAGTACTTTTCATCAGCAGGAAAAAAAAACATTATATCGATTTCTTTCCAAGGCTCTAACTGCCTTCCTATGCTTCCTTATTCGAGGGTTCTGTGTACTGTATCAACTAGACGTCACCTTACATCTGCAGGTCAGCACGATGCCCAATGCCAATTATGAAGGAAACACAGATAATGCATTTGAACGTTGCCACAGCATTATGTTCTGGGTGCCTGAATTAGTTTATATATAAATTAAAACAGGGCTAAAATGGGTCATTACAAACAAGCTAGGGCTTAGCTTCTCACCTGCCTAGAGTAAGCTCCTGCTTCCTTATTCTACTCTCTCACTTTACCAGGAGTAAGTGCTGTCAATCACACTGAGACTGGGTCACCACCATGGCAGCATTTTCACCTACTAGAAAATGAAATGAGCAACTGAAGGAAAGGGCTTTCTGCTGATAGCAGTGATATGTGCAGTTTCCTATTGTAGCAGAGACCTCAGGCATATGACCATGCCTCCCTGTCTGGCACATAGGATGCTTTGTGAACTGCTCCAAGCTGGTGGTGAACTTTACTTAGGAAAAGAAGGGGAGTGTTGAACTGCCATGGCTTTGCATCTCAGGATGCCTTTCTTGCTACCTCCTATTTTTTTTTCTTTTCTTTCTATTTTAACTAAGGTTTATTAATCCTCCTTTGCCCCTCATTCTGAGGATATACAAATAATGAGACACTACAGTGTAGACAGATATTAAAAACTAATTCAAGCCAAAAATGGAAAATCACTTAATATGAAACATTTACTTTAACCTGTTAAATAATACATCTATAAACTTGGTAAAATATGCATTTTGTATTTAATCAATTAGCTTTCTAATTTACTTAATAAAATAAAGAGATATTTTATGAAGAGAATTAACTTGTGTGTTCTGAGGATAGAAATAATTTGAGCAGGACTTTTTCTCCCTTCATTCATTCACCATCTGAGGACACACAGTAGATATTCTGAGGAACCTGGCGGGACAAAGATACAAGACATGCGACAAGACAAAAGATTTTAGATTTTGGTTTGTTTAATTTCATATTGTTTAGCTTGTGCATATTTTCAAAAAGTTCCTTTCTTTAATTAATACTTATATCTCATATCTTTTACAAGACATCATATTACAAATTTGTGATGATGCCATGCTTAAAAAAATAGATACCTTCTATTTTGAACAGTTTATTTGAATTGTGCCCAATGTTCTTTGATTTTATTGTTTACAAAGTGGCATAATATGACAGCAGGTAGTGTCACACACTGTCTCCTTTTTATCAGGGAAACAGGTCAAGTGATTCTCAAAGTTTATATTTCATAATAAATCCAAATCTATTAGAGATCTATGTTGAAAAGACTCTGGAGAAAATAAATGGTATAAACTTAAATGTAGGAATTGTAATTTCCCTTTCAGTTTTTATTATGGAATGCCTTTTCTTTCCACGTTTAATTTTTTTTCTAAAAGCACACACTGTGGGAAGCGTAAATAAATATGCATCACAATCATTCAACATTTCAAGGTAGTTTAATTATGGGGGTACAACTGTTGTTCTGATTGTTTTGACACTGTGCTTGTCTCTCTTTTTTCTGCATTTCTTGTTAGTTCCTTGAGACTTTCTTATGAATTTTGCTCACAATCACATAATATTCCAGGATCTGCCTCCCTTTCTGAATTCACTCAACTTTGTAACCATATTTGCAAACAACAACAAACAGGCATGTGACAAAAACTCTTCCAGACCAATTTATGCTGTTCTTATTTATGCATTTTTTCTTTCTTTCTTTTTTCTTTTTTAAATTTATTATTCCTTTCTTTTTGTCTTCCCTTCTTCCTTCTTCCATCCCTTTCTCCCTCCTTTCATTTCTTTTTATTTTTGAGAAAAATAAAATCTTTCATGGACCACTTGTGCATGACAAAGGACCTAATGCCAGACACTGTAGCCATCGAATTTCCACCAAATACAATCACTGGAAGTGACCTATTTTATGCCAAAATAGACGGACAATGATAACACACACAAGAGTGTGCAAAAGAGAAGCAAATGTTAATAAATATTTTCCTAGACAAGAGGAATTGAGGAAAAGTGAGAAATTAAGGGACAAGGAGAGAAATTTCAAAGTATGCAGGACTTCCAAGAGAGGAGAAATTATCTAATTCTGTCTTCTCTCATTTTTATAGGGCCATGATGGAAAAGGGGTGATTTGTTTTAACATGGATTAATACTATGTCATCATGAACTGAGTCAATAAACAACTCCCACTCTTCATCCCCATGGTCTGCCTTGTAGATGCTATAGATGATCATGTTCTAGTGATATGCTGACCACACAGGTAAGGATGATTGAAAATCCTTCTGTCCATTTCTGATCTGTACTTTGATCTTGACAGTCTGATAGCTGTTATTCATTGACCTGCCAATGTCTTGCTTCTTGTTAATAAACAATTTTCTATGTGTTTTTTTTCATATGCATGGACAGCTTGCATTTTCAGCATGTCAGAGAATTAACTCTACCACAGCTATCAGGGGCTACCTGCAATTAGTTTCTTGTGATGTGGGTCTCAAATGGTCTCTCAGACGGATGACTTTTATTCGCATTTACTTCAAGTTGAATTTGTCACCATAAGCTTTGTTAAAGGAAGGCACTATGAAAAGATACTGCCAGCCTCCTAAGCCCCAACCCCTCAAAAACTACCATAAAGATCTGCATCTACCTTTCTTTTCTCAGACTAAGTATGAAAACTTTGCTGTTACAATACCCATCTCATCATATTCTAACACTCTTTAAAAAGTCTGTCTTTCTCCTGCAGTGAACAGCCGGAAATAGAACTATTGATTTCTCATTTTTTTTCTTTTTCCCCAGAGGATTAGGGATTGAGCCCAATACTTTGTCCATGATAGGCATGTGCTCTACCTCTGAACTACCTCCTCATCCTGGAACAGTGACTTTCAATATGTGTCTTAGTGAACTGATTTTGCCATATATGACATGTATTCAATAAATGCCTACTTTCAAAAAAATTCTTAAATATGGAAATTATATAGCTTAACTAAGTAGTCAAAAGCGAGTTTAACCAGTAGCTACTCTGATAGAAAGTTGACTAAAAGTACTTTAAATCTCTGTGTCAGTCAATGGGCACCTAACATTCGTGTTCACTTCACTGTGGTGTTTTCTATGTTGGGACAATGAGAATCCAAGTATCTGTGGAATCAAAATAATTCCTTTTTTTTTTTTTCCTTTGAGACAGGGTTTCTCTGTGTGGCTTTTAGAGCCTGTCCT
>LOEQ01009491.1:33545-54433 GCA_001685075.1 Bramus lutescens
AAGCCGCAAGATAGTATTTTGAATATTCTTGCCACAAAAGTAAGGTATGTGTTTAAAGAGATGGCTACTGTATTTATCCTGGTTGGAAATTTATCCAATATATTCATGCATCAAAACATCATTTTACATTTCATTAGTATGTACAATTATTTGTTAATAAAATAAATAATCCAAGGAGTCAATGGGACTTTTTTTTACATTGACTATATCTTTAATCATAGAGCCTATTGAGTTATACGGCTACAGAGGCAGTGTTTCTCATACTGAATCCTGAACTTATTATTTTCTCCTTTGGGCTAGCAGCATTTTGTGTAATACAGTAAATACACTGGAACAAAATATTCAGTTGACTCCTTTCAATCTGGAGGACTCCAGCCAGGGATTTGGCTTAACTGTGGGATAGTTGATGATTTATTATTTAGAGAGTACAAGGCCTTTTATGATCCAGACAATACATCATATACAAACTTCACTGATATAATCTCTTTTCCGTTGGCTATATCTATCTGTAAATGTTCTAGCACATTTGTCACATAACTGACTTTAGTTGACTTGACATGTAAGTAATTGGTTTGGTTGACAAAACTGATGGATTTTTTGGTTAATTTGCATGCTATCACAAATACACAGATTTATGAAGATTTTTAATTTATATAAATGCGGTAACTACTTGAGGAAATCTCCTGTCTGATTGACAGATGGTAAACTAGATTTGTTGTCATTTTCATGTAAATGTAAAACACTTTCTGATCAGTATAAAAAATATAGCAAATGGTAATGGTTGCATGCAGTTTCCTTAAGTTGAATCCCTGTGCTCAGAATGAATGCTCCTAAAGACACAGGAAGGAAACTGCACATATAGTGATAAAGAAAAAAGTCACAGGCTTCAGGAATCTGTTGAACCCACAAGAATTTATAAGCAGTACCAATACCTGGAGAAATGAGACTCTCTAGTCAGCCCAACTGCCTCCCTCTAGTTGGCTGACATGCCTCTGACTCATGCAGGGGGCACCAAGGATGCAACTTGGGTGTTCAGCTGCTCATTCTGGGATACACTTCTCAATGACATAGATGCTTAAAATAATCCATGCTTCATATATCTGCCACCTTAGCCATACTCCCATAACTATAATAAACTCACTAAACTAGACAGGTTAAGTCATTTATTCAGTATGTCAATAGATTTCTCTCTAGATACAAAAACATTTTTTTCATTTCCCATAAAAAGTTGTACAACAGCAGTAGCATAAAGCCTACTAACATTTTCTAATCAAAAGTATATATATATACATATATGTATATATATATATGCATGCATATGCACAAACATCTTGGCAACAGCAGTTAAATTACAAGTTGGTTGAATCTGAAATTGCTGCTCATAATTGTTGCTATATATATAATAACCAAATTGGAAAATGATTGTGGTGGGTGGGTATCGTCAGCTCTTAAGTTTAAATATTTGGCTGTTTCTATCTAAAATGGAAATACAACACTTTTCATTTTACATCTTGTCTGAGAGTGACATTTGTCTTAGAGGTCTCTAAGTGGCTTTCCCCGATATAAACACATATTCCTCAGATGCCATAGATTCAGCATGAAATTCTTATATCTGTATTATATATGCACTCCTGCTGTGCTCTCATGCACCAGGGAATTAGCACAGGCTTGTCTGTGAACTCAATGAGCTCAGTTTAGACCTACAGATACTGTAGTCTAGTATCTAGGCTATATCCCCTCTCTGGGTGTCATTGGGACAATACAGGATATTGTTTACTTAAGAGATGTATGGTAGGAACTGGAAGAGTTGACATTTCAATATGAAGTCAGTTATCATATTAAAAGCAACAAAATATTGCCTATTTCTTTTTCTTTATTGTAAACTTATTTCCCTGAATATCTACAGATCACATTGAAAAAATATTGGAAGAAATTTTAGGAACTCTTTTTTCTGTTATTAGTATTTCCTTCCTGAATGTCTGCTTGTCTTCAGAGCTCTGCATCTGAGAACCAGCTCACGCTTGTGTACTCAGAAAGAGATGAATCTGACTGGAACAAATACCCTTGAGCCGTTTTTGCTCATGCAACCTTTATCTGTTAGTGCTAATTGATCAATACACTTTCATGACTGGAGGACACTGAGTTCTCTGAACTAGTATTGGTCGCGCACCTTACTTACTACTCTGATCTTGCTTTCTTTAGGATAATTGCTTCAGTTTATTTCTGATAGTTAAGTAGCACCATATGGCCTTTGCGACTTTGGAATTACGTCATTTCCATTGCTTTTAGGGAAAGCGTTTGTGTAAGAGCATCTCCTACTGCTGTCTTCATAGAGAACGGCCACCACTGAGCGTCTTAATAATACTGCTGCTGTTCTCACGAACACATTACTTGTCTTTCTTCTAATTCTTGTATTCTCTATGCCCATTATATTAAGTAAAGTCTCCTGGTGAGTTTTCTGGCTCGATGTAACCTGTTTATTCCAGTAAATCTACTATTCTCAGCTCTCTTAACTGTATTTCTGCCATTGCTCATGTCTTGTTATCATTTTACTTTATTCATTGTTTGTCCCATGTTTTCAAGGTTTATTATTTTCTAAAACTATTATTTTCATTAACAGGGAAATTATAAAATATATTCTAAACATCTTTACTTACCTTCTCCTCTTCCAACTCCTAAATAACCCTCATTCACGCAACTTTGAGTTCTCTCTTTCTGTTTGTCTCTCTCCCTCTTTGCCTCTGTCTCTCTCTCTTTTCCTCTGTTTGTCTGTCTGTTAGCCTATCCAGCCCAATTTTTGTTGCCTAATTACTCTTGGAGGTGGGGCCTGCCCTGGAGTATAAACAATTTATAAGGGGTCAAATCATTAAAGAAACTGAATTCTTCTACTCTCATCAGTCAACCTTAGCTAGTGGTAGAATTTAATGTCTACTTTCTTCTCTTCATGCTAGGATCTTGTCTGGTTTGAGCTTGTAATACTCTTAAGAATACTGTCACAATAGCTGTGAATTCATATATGCAACTGCACTCTTGTGCCTGGTAAATACTGTTTCCTTGAAGTTTTCCACTAACTTTATCTCTTACAATCTTTCTTAAGTCTGAACAGTCCACAGTCACATATTCTCTGTGGACCAGTTCTGTGTCTCTGCATCTCTGATGAAGGTGGAGAGATGCAGCAACCTGTGACTATAGAGATAAGCCATTAGGAGTCAGTTTAGTACTGCCTATAAAACAGAGTTAGCAGTAGGTTACCTCACAGGATGTATGATCTATTTAGCCATAGGTTCTTAGTCTGTTTACTAATGCCAAGTATGGGTTCTGCTCATGCAACCAGAAACTGGTTTGTTACCTCCCTAACATTGCTGCAACTACCTCACCATTTGGGCATATTTTGTCAGGATACTCATTTTTGTAATTTAAAGGTTTACAGTAGGGTGAGAATTTTTTCTCTCCTAACAGCGTGTATAACACCTTCCATCACTATGAAATCTTGATAATATAAATGAAGCTTTCAAATGAATATTGGCTCGATTTCTCTCTTTTCTATGACTCAAGTATGGTGTCTCTAGCAATAGAATCTTACTTTATGGTTTGGGGAATTAATAAAGAAGCATTGTAAATAGCCTGTAATGTGTGGGGTCTGTGAGACATTAGCCAACAGCTCAAAAGATGTAATCCTTTCTTGACACTGAGATTTTCATTTGCTAACATGGGGTATTTGGTGGGGTATAGTAGCTCCATTGAAGAAAACTCCATTTAAGTTCTCTCTCTCTCTCTCTCTCTCTCTCTCTCTCTCTCAAACTCTACAGTATCAGGTTCCCATTATAGAAATTTTAAAAGTTCTTTGGTGTTAGTTATCTCACCGCTATGTTACCCATCTCTACCCTGCCACTTCAGCTCCAGTCTTTCAATCCTTCCTTTTCTATGCTTCCTTTTCTTCCTTTGCATTACTGCATTCTATGTTCTCTCTCTTGAGAGCTCTTCCTCTCCCATAGCACCTTACTAGCTTGCTAATTTCTATGGTTGTTTGGAATGAGATACACATATCTAAACACACACACTCTCTGTCTCTCTGTTTCTCTCTCTCTCTCTCTCTCTCTCTCTCTCTCTCTCTCAAAGCTAGCATCCACATATGACAGAAAACATGTGAATTGTTTTTCTGAGTCTGGGTTGCATCATCCAAGATGATTGCCCTAGTTCCATATCTTTACCTGTGAGCTTTAAACGTTTTAGTTTTCTTTAAAGATGATTAATATTCCAATGTGCAAATGCACCACATTTTACATTTTCCATTCGTGAGTTGATAGAAATATGGGGTGTTTTAATTTTCTGATTATTGGAGATAGAACAGCAATATATGAATAAGTATCTCTTAGCAAAATGCAAAATCCTTTAGGTATATGCCCAAGAGTGATAGCTACATCATGTGGTAGATTTATTTTACACGTTTGAAAAAGTGTGTATGGTTTTAGAATTCTGTTTTTTAAAGTCATAGAAACAATTATTTGAAAGAGATTTAATTTCTGAAATTTAAACATAGCTACAATATTGAAATAAAAAGACAAAATTTTGTTTACTTAAATAAACAGGTTATAGCTAACAATATATACTAAGTCATATGTATGTTCTAATATAAAGCTTTATGATATATATTATCTATCAATATTGCTTAAATATAAATAAACATGAAAATCACAGTGAACAATATAAATATAACATCAGGTTTATCAAGTTATGCATGTGATATATTTAATAAGATTTTCATTCATTCATTCATTTATTTATTTATTTATACATTCATTCATTCATTCATTCATTCATTCATTCATTCATTTATCTATCTATCTAGACAGTTTATCTGTGCATCAGCCCTAACTGTCCTGAAACACCTTTGATAACCAGGCTGTCCACAAACTCACAGAAATCTACTTGACTCTGCCTCCTGAGAGTTAGCATTAAAGATATACACCACCACTACCCGGCTATAGTTTCAAAAACTAACTGTTATCTTCCTTCATCTTTGAGATATGGTGTATTATTCCATAGGAAATTCTGGTCATAGGAAAATAAATAAATTTATGATTGCCAAAATTAACTTCATGAATAAATGTGAAATATTGTACATTGAAGTTGTTGATTTAAACTTTGTCTAAAGAGTCCCAACTTTGAGCAAACTTAAGCAAGCTTAAGTAGGTCGTGTGTGTGTGTGTGTGTGTGTATATGTGTGTATTACATAACACTTTTACTTCATCAAAACAGTCTCCTCTCTGTTGTATTCTAAAGGATCATTGTGATGTTGGTTGAAAGTCACTACTTCATTCTGCAAAAAGACATTTGTTATCAAATGTAGCACATGCTGCTAAGAATTCAGTTGTCAAGGGTAAATAGACACCTATTTTTAAGCCATCAGCAAGTATGGACATCTTTTGTCATTGACTAAGGTGGACAGTATGCTTGTGTAAGTGCATCCATGGTCAGGGACAATTTATTTTTGTATTAAAGCAGTCTGAAGAATAGTTTGTTATTGGTTTTGCAAAGTAAAAGGTCACAATTCTTAATGGAAATTGACAATAAATGTTAAACAGGTCAATTTTAAAGTTTAATCACAAAGCCAAAGTATGTAAAGAGTGCTTCCAGTCATTCATGAGTCTCAGTATAAGCACAGGAAGCAAAATTTATTTCACATTCTATGGTGTGAAATATTACTATACATGTTTTTCTCATAAGAGCTCCTTCATTTGTTCCTTGACTTAATGTTTCTCTAGTATGTAGCCTTCATTGAAGATGCTCTATGATTTGATTTTTCAAATGTCGGGGCTTTAAAAATTGTATCTCCCTGACATAAAATATATCCTTTAAGGTTTTCTGATGTTAAATTGAAATCCTGGTGTGGTTCATAAACTGTGTTCCTGAGTTTGAGTTTATTATCAATGGTGTTATACCCAAAACACTATGAATTTCACAATTCTGTTGATGATATCCTATAGTTAACAGTCATACTCAGTTACTGCTTCCCAACACAAGAAGGAGATCACACCACCCAGTTGGAGATTGTAAGAGACCATGATGCACTAACATTCAGGGTAATTCAAGTTCTCCCAATGGAAAGAAATCAGTCCCCATCATCAGGAATACAAGCCAGATGTTCTGGAGTGATTACCAGAGAAGAAAAGTGCTTTAACAGTCACTTTGAAAGGAAATACACTTAAACTGACCTTGATGCAGAGAATGAAGAGAGACTAGGATGCAATCTGGGGACAGCACAGAGGTGTGTGGACCTTCAAGGAGGAGTCTCCATGAAGAGACTCTTTTCTTTGATGTTATTATTATCAACATTTTTCTAGATGCTTAGGCACTAGAAACCAGAAATTTATAGAACTATACTATAATTTGTGTAAGGAGCGAAATTATGCTTTGGCAAACTTTATGTAGTACTTGCTATGTGGTATGAATTTCATTATTTTCTAGCAAATTCATGGTATTAATAAAGTACATGGCTAAAGAAAAATTACTTCAACTGAACACAACCATTAAAACTGCAAGTACCCATAAGGGAAACCAGGTCAGTAACAGTATTTCAACTATGTTCTCTCAATCATCCTAATTCTGATTATAGGTTTTTTCAATGATTTGCTTTTTATATTTTGGTTCCTTCCTTAGGCCTCTGCCCTGATACAGCCTTTCCCCCACTGACAAGCTGTTGTTTGTCTAGTTCTGACATTATGTATTGATTCATTCCTCCTTCCGTTCTCCATCTCACTTACTGTGTGATTAAGAGCCATGTTAGAAGAGCCAGAGAAAGCAAGAGAGTGTAGAAACATCAAAAGACAATATTAAAAGATAAACTAAAAGTGCAATGATAGAATTCCTGAGATTTTATTCATTCCATATAAATGGGAGGATACTAAGGAAATGAAGTAGAGATTTTCTGTAGTTTTATTCCTAGAAGAGATAGCACTCAATCTGTGTCTTAGGAAAAATCGTTAATTTTTTGGAAAGGATGGAAATGGATAAAAAAAAGTTATGAAAAACAATTTCAAATTCCCTGTGTTCATGGAAACTACAGCTAGAACTCACACCATTTAAACACATAGTGCTATCTAATGAAAACAGCTATATACCTAGTTACGGTAGTCATCACATACTAATTCAGAAGTGTTGACACTTAATAGCTTGTAGGGCTAAAACTTAAGACCTAGATAAATGCTATAGGAAGGACAGCCTGGAAAACTGTATTTTAGAAAGCCAATCCTAGCTCAGAACTGACTCTAATTTACTAAAATAGGAAGACTACATGAGGAGAAAGATACTGAAGGAGATTATAAATTCATGTTGGATGTGTGCAGTTGTCTATTACACAAAGGACAGACATCTCTGTTAATGTTTACAAGGGGTATAAAATAATGAAGTTAAATAGTATCACCAAAACAGAGTAAACAGAAGGATAAAATTTTAGAACAGAAATGAAATGAGCATTTATTAACTTCTCAGTTAAGAGCATTTGTGCCATGGATACCAAGAACAATTTGGCAAAATAATCTGCAGTGATCAGATGGCTGGTGTCAGTGCAAATGAAACCCAAACATAAAACTGCTGCCAACCTCGAAGATTTCCCCCATGTCTCTGTATGCTGCCTAGAAACACAGAATAATTCAAGTGGAATTATTCTGCTGCAATTTTATCTTCAGCAGAGATAATAAAATATTACTTTATTTTGAATACTCTAATATCAGACAAATTTTTTTGAAATAAAGGGAAACAAAATCTAACGTTTTAATTCTGGTCTTGAATTTGGAGGCACAATTCTTATTTCAAGCTCAGGACATTTGTGCTCTTTTTCTTCTCATGGTTGTTATCCAGGCGACCTTAGGAGGTTAGAGCTCTTGTGCTCATTAGTTATTTTTAAATCAAAATGAGTTACAGATTGTGAGGGTCAAATTCAGTAACTAAAATAAGTTTGCAAAAAAAAAACCCAGATATCTAAATGTGGGAAAGAAAATTTTAATTTAAATGCTAATATTAAGGTATTTATTATTAAATTATATTTGACTTTCATGTTTTTATCACAATTTGAAGGACATATAGGATAAAGACAGAAAGTATGTATATACTTTTTCATGTATATATTTACATACCTTTAAAGTAAATGAGTGATACACTGTAGTATGTACCTCAACATGTGTTTGTGATAATTTCAATTTATTAGTGTTATTTGGTCATTTCCTTAAAAAGTATCTTAATAGATCTATAAAAGTACACTGCTTTATGGTGAGAAATGCTGAAGATATCTGCAAGCAACTTACCAACTATTTGAATATATAAGTGTTGTATTATTAAAACATCTATTGTTTTAGTTATAGTAGTCAACATCCTGTCAATTCAGCACTGGAGACACCTAATTATTTGACTCTTTATTTCTTAAAAGACAAGATAGCTAAGTCATACAGTAGATTTATTCTAATTGTTTGAGGTTTCTCCACACTTATTCCACAGTGACTGTACCAGGTTAATAATTCCACCAATAGTGGATAAGAATTCTGTTTCCTGACATTGCCTCCAAGTTTTATTTTTCATTGTTTTGTTGATCTTTGGCATTCAAACAGGAGTGAAATGAAATATCAAGAATATTTTGATCTATCTTCCCTGCCTACCTATGTTCTGACCTATCAGGCCAAATTGGTGGATATGGGTTAAGATGTGAGAGTTAGCCAAGAAGAGGCTAGATATAATGGGCCAGGCAGTGCTTAAATGAAAAAAAAATTTTTTGAGTTGTGTTTTAATCATTGCTGAGAATGATAAACATTTTTTAGTTGTCTTCTCCTTCTCCTCCTTCTTCTGAGAAATCCATATTCAGGTTCCAGAACCATTTTGCCAATGGGTCCTTTTCTTTGCTTTGGTGTTCTTCATGTAGCCAAGACGTTAGTCCTCTATCAGATTGGCACTGTAAACCTAAGTGTATAGTAGCTGCATGCATGCCATGACTGTAATTATTAACCCTTTAATTGGATGTAAGACCCAGTCAGCAAGAGGGAAATGATGTCAACTACTCAGTGACAATGACATCATAGATATTTGAGGAGAACAGACAACCTCTACTATAGGTGGAGGCTGCTAATTCATTTCCTAGACCCAAAATAATCACACAGAAACTATATCATTACAGCACTGCTTGGCCTATTAGCACAGGCTTCTTACCGCCTAGCTCTTATATCTAAAATTAACCCATTTCTATTAATCTGTGTATCAGATGTGCTTGTGGCCTACCAGTAGGGTTCCATGTGGTGTCCAGTGTCTGTCTCTTGTGGCAGTTATATGGCTTCTCATTTGACTCCATCTACTCTCTCCTCTATCTCTGTTTGAAATTCCTGCCTTGCCATATACAGCACTGCAATAGGCCAAAAGCAGCTTCTTTATTAACCAATATCATTCAAAGCATACAAAGGAGAATTCCATATCACCTCCCCTTTTCTGTCTAATAAAAAGGAAGGTTTTAACTTTAACATAGCAAGATCACATACAACAAAACAAGTATCAAGTAGGAATTATAGTTACAATATTTATCCATTTACATTTGGCAATAAGGCAAATATATCTTTCCCATCTTTGTGAGTCTAAAGTTTTATATCTAATCTATCATTTATAATTATAACTATCTTTCTTCAACTTTATCAAAGACTCAAGAAGGACATAATATTACTGAAGTTAACAGAAGTGCATTGTAAACAATGTCCAAAACTTGAAAAATGACAGACACATCTTGCTACCTGGACAGTCACCCAAAGTTCTTCTATCATGTTTCAGCAAACATATTCAACCTACAGGCCAACAGTATCTGGCAGACTTTTTCATGAATCAGGAAATTTCAAAGACGGTTCCACCGATATTGGCAGTGTCAGTCACTTTCTTCTCTGTCCTGAAGAATGTATGGTAGACTCTTTCATGAAGCAGGATCACCAAAGGACTATCTCACCTTTAATGAAGTTCAGCAGTCATATTTCTGTGGGTCCTGCATACCATCAAGCAGTCCTAGCAAGAGCAGTTTCTTGCCAAATGACTAACAATCTCCATAAGGAGCCTCTTCCATGCCCATCATCCTCTTGAAGTAGATTGGTACTGCCAGGAGCAGATGTGTCTCATTGTCATGAAAATTCTTAAATTTTAAAACATTTTAAATGCATTATTCTGTTAGTCTTTGAAAGGTTTGAAGAATACATATATATCTGTACTTTTACAAAATCTAATATGACTACAAGCTTGAATATTATAGATGATTATCTAATAACTTGCATTTCTTAATTATACATTACATTTTTAAATGAGCTGCACAAACACAGTTTCTTAAGAGTAGAAACACATATAACAAAATTGACCTTAAATTTGTATCAGTAGACCAAGATCCATACCANCAGAACCTCTTTTCCAAAACAACATATCATTATACCCAAATTTTTAAGTCAAGATACCTTTAAAATATATATGCTGGTTTAGTTTAGCAGCCTGGACAATGAAATGTCTCTCTGAACTTTGCTCATTCACAGTCAAAAAGTTTAAAAATAAATAATATACATAATACAGACTCTCTGTGTATATTTCATCATTATGTGGCCTATTTTTCTTACTTTATTACTTTTTCTACAAGTTTAATATTTATTTTATTATGTTTGCTTCTTTAATGTATGACTGTCTGTACTCTTTCATATCACAACTGCCTATACTCTTTTTCCTCTCTCTCAAGCCTACATACAATTACCGAACACTGGTACCCATTTAGAAGTCTTTTTCATCTTAATTTGTCTTTATTGCATGCATATCTGCAATTATTTATGACCAGGAAATTTTTTTTTAAATAATAAGCCAGTATGGTTAGGACCAACTTCACAGTCCTGCCTGTTGGCTCTGCCCAGTCTAACGTGGCAGAACCACGTATGCTTCCTCTGAGAGCCATGCACACTGCCCCAGCTCCAGGGTTGTAGCAGGTCTATGTCACCATTGAACAACTAGTAGCCTGCTGCTCACAAACCCCACTTAAGTGCTTGGCCTCCTGGAAACGTAAGAGTTCATGCTGGCAGCATAAACCAGGAAGCGGCCATTTCTTATGCTGAGTCAGAAAGTCTTTTCTTAAAGGAGCCATGGTACTCCAGCTTGATGCCAGCAAACAGAGCCTATCTGAAAAAAAAAAAAGCTATCTACCAAGAAGCTGTGCTAAACTCAGTTTTTTGTGTATGTGTTTCTAGAATTCCTTTCCAAGCTTTCTCAGGTTTTACATGGATGTAGTCAAGCATGTTTGCACCAATTTGTCGGTGGAGGCTGCTTGTTCATTTACCTGCCATCCTATTACAACACTGCCTGCTTTATTAACTCATGCTTCTTATATCTTAAATTAACCAATTTCTATAAATCTGTGCATCGCTATGTGGTTGTGGACTGTCAGTAAGGTTCATCTGGCATTCAGTGTCTGTCTTGGACAGACAGACATGCAGAGACAGCTACTTGGCTTCTCCTCTGACTCTGCCTACTCTCTCTTCTCTCTGCTTGGAACTCCCACCTTGCCCTAATTTGCACTACAATAGGCCCAAAGCTGCTTCTTTATTAACTAATGGCACTCACAGCATACATAGGGAAATCCCACATTACCCTACCTTCCTAAACCTGCATGATTCCTAACAACTATCTAAACATTTGTCCTTTAACCCACATATAAGCTTAGTCTTAATCACTCACTCAGGTAACTTCTTTTGAAGAAGACAGCACTACAGAAAACCACAACCAATCAAAATGCAGAGTTTTGGAGCTGAAATCTAACGGGACATATACAAAAACAGTCATGTACTGAAAGTTGAGAAACATTGTGGAAGAGGGGGTGGAAAAATTGTAAAAGCCAGATCGGGGACTTAACTTTGAGATTGTGTCTCTTCATAATGTCTAAAGCTACACTTATGTCTTTTTCTGCAGGGAGTATGATTGCGTAAATAAATGACCCTTAACTCTATTAGGATACCTTGACAGCTTATACACACTTTCAGCAAAGTAGCAGGATACACAAAAACCAGTAGACTTCCTATACACAAATGACAAATAGATTGAGAAAAAATCGGGGAAACAATGCTTTTCAAAATAGCACCTCGATAAGAAAATATTTTGCATAACTAACAAAGAAGACTTATACAACAAAATCTTTAACATATCAAAGAAAAAAATCAAAAGGAGATATTTGAAGTCTCCTTAAAGAAATGCAGGAAAACACAAACAAAAAATGGAGGAAGTGAATAAATCTCATAAAGAAAACTGGGATAACAAACAACTGAAGGAAATGACTAAATCCCATAAATAAAGCCAAGAAAAAACAAACAGTTGAAGGAAACAAATAAAATTGCTCAAGATCTAGAAATGGAAACAGAAGTTGTGGTGGCTTGAGAGAAAATGCCAACCCCAAAGAGAGTGGCACTATTAGGAGGTATGANATTGCTCAAGATCTAGAAATGGAAACAGAAGTTGTGGTGGCTTGAGAGAAAATGCCAACCCCAAAGAGAGTGGCACTATTAGGAGGTATGAGCTCATGAAGTAGGCATGGTCTGATTTAAATCACTTTTACTGGAATATTGTTGTCACTGCATTTTTACTTCTTTGTGAATATGTGACGCATATCTACATGTTCTGAAATTTGTGTGCTGGTAAATCTAACTTGACTTTGCTGTTTTTCAATTTTCTACCTCCAGGGGGTTATTCCTACTTGGATTTCCTTTTGTGCCATCTTAGGTTCCAGAGAACTAAAATCTACCAAAAATGCAAGTCTTTCATTTTTCCCAGTGAGAAGACTTTGTAGATAATGGGGATATATATTTTACCTGTTCTATATCTTTAAGGGAAAGTCAAGCTTGAATTTGAGTTTCTTATTCTAAATAAAAAGCTGTTATGCTATCTTCAATTCCACTTATGGTCTTCAAACTGTTTGGGTTCACATTTAATGGAAATTGTAGCTGACATGAGTTGACCTTAGTACAAATGGCATTTGTTATAATGATCTGTGTGGTAACTGGAAGACACATTTATGTCTGATCATGAGGGAGCATTTTGCAGGTAGAAAAGAATAAAAATTTATGTTCAATTATTTACAATTTTAGGTAAACCAGTTCTTATTCTACTTTTTAACTCAACAGTAAGTAAAAACTTTCTAAGTATATTTTCATACCAGAGATAAAAGATGTGGTTATAGTACTAATTGATTTTCAGGGTAACCTAAGTTTAAAGAACAGCCATGAAACTGTGAACACACTTTAGAAGAGACGAACATGATTTAATGCTTACATTTTAAATAATTTGCTCCTAATATCTAACTTTATTTTTGTATTAAGAAGTTTAGTCTGTTCAGCACACTGGACTAATGATTCTTGAATTCATTAATTAGCTTACTGAATCCAAGCTATGCAATTGTTTTTTAATTAAAAGATTGAAAAATGTATTTTATACATGAAAAAATTTATTTTATGAACAGAAGTTGGATTACAAGATTCCGATAGATTCTCTAAAATTCATGTGAGAGTCTCAGTTTTCCCCGAGTGCTTTTCTTTCTTATTCAATAATATTTGGAATAATACTTCTGGGACCCTTTTCTCCTATCATGTTGCTTTGTTAGTATTACTAGGACAGGATTTGCCTAGTCTCACTACAACTTGATTTTCCATGGCTGGTTGATATCCATAAGAGTTCTTCCTTTTTCTGAAGAGAAGTGAAGGTGGATTGGATATGGGGTGGGGAGAGGGGAGGTGTTGGGCATGGAGTGGGAGGAGAGGAGGAAGGGAAAACTGCAGATTTGATTTTAAAAAATAAATACAAAAAGAGTTTCATGCTATGTCAGAAAATAAAGATTTAGCATCTTTATTTTTTTCAAAAATTTTGAATAATACACATTCTTACTTGTACCCAAAATATTACTAACTATCATTTTTTTCCTCTTGGATTAAATGATAGTTATTTCTTTCTTTTGCCTTTTCTTTCTTTCTTTCTTTTTTAATTTGCACAGCTCGGTCTCATTCTTCCATCCTCTCTCTCTTTCTCATTCTCCTAGCTAGAAAAATATAATTTGAACTCTGTTGGATGAGCAGGACTTTACATGGTCATGAAAACGTTGTAAAACTATAAAACCTTTACAAAATAAAATATATGTGCAAAAGGAAATAACCTTAAGGAGGGTAAGATGTAGCACTATTTAAAGGAACAAAATGTAGAAAATGAAAAGGAAGCAATAAAATATGCTTGGGGAGATAGCATGGCTGTAATATTTCTTGCATATCTGCAGAGTATATTTTAGAAGTAATCACCAACTGAGGATTTTAATGGGAACAAATATTGCTGCATAGTTCCTAGAGCTTCAGTTTACTGGACTATTTGCTTCCAATCCTATTTTAGTCAGAACATTATTTTGGGTAATAACATGATTTTGTGGGGTTTGAGTTTGCTAGCAACTTTTGTGAACACAAGATAAAGTTTTTTGTGCTATGTAAACATTTATCATTTCTGAATTTTGAGCTATGGTTTGAACTACTTAGCTACCTATAGTCTAACTTTGCTATAACGTCATTGAGGGCATATAAGCTTCTCACTGTACATGAGGACATTAGAGTATTAAACGTTGTTTCATTGCATACCAAAGTTGTATGGAGGTCTGAGGAATCATCATGGTGTAGGATTGACTAGTGTGTGAGCTATACTTTTCAGGATTGAAATATCTGAGATTTTAGTGATTCTTCAGTTCTCTTGCTTATCTTTCACACTCAAATTTTAGGAGAGAGTATTGGTCTTTGTTTCTAGATATAAAACAAATCCTTCTTGACATAAATATTAATGTGTGTGAAATTCTCATTGTGCAATTAGAACAATTATCATCAAATTAAAGGTTTATTAAACAGGAGCTTCCTCACACTGTGCTTTGAAGTCTATTTAGTAAACAATGTGCTGTCTTTGTGAATGACACTAAACCTAACCACATGGTGGTTGATGAGAACAGACGGGGTTCAATTGAAATGCTGTTCTCTCTGAAGAACTGTATCATTATTGTAATGGGCTAAATGTGTTCAGATATGAGAATACATTTTAAGCCAGATTAAATTCCTAGTAATGGCTGTGAAATATTCCTTTCATAATATATTAGTCAGTCCCAGTCAGAAGCAAGTATGCCACCCTGACTACCTTGGTCTTTGCTCACGAAAATGTTCTGGAGGATCTTTGTCATGGAAACTAATTGAAGGACGACTTCTTTTTCAAAGTCTCATTTTCTTTATTGTTATCTTGTCTATACCCACATTTTGTCCTCTATACTGAATTGAGAAAGAAAGACATTCATTTTTCCTAAGTGTGCCATTATGAACTGATTGTCTTTTACTTCTTACAGATCAATAGAGCACTGCATATTCTCCTTCACTAAATTAGAGTTTCATAGGCTTGCGGGAGCAGAGAAGTCTATTTTCTAGAGTGCTTCAACATACATTGCTTGTCATCCCTTTTGGGTATTTTAATAAATTATTCAATGAAGGAGAATTTTCTCCTCTTTGCTTTCTTTCTCAAGCAGGAATTTGCTTCTGTTTAACACCATGTTCATTAACATTGCTCATTGCCATTCACATGAAATTATAGAAAATGGTTTGCAGAGAACTTTGGTAGCTTAGATATCAAGCTAATTGTTATTATCCCTGATTCTTACGTTTTAATCATATTTCAGAAATTGTCTTTAGAAAGTATTCATTATTATTCATGTCTTGGTCCCTAACTGTGGTTGGAAAAGTATATCTTCCTTCTGAGTAAAATTCATTGTAATGTTTGTAATTAATGTTGGAGCCAATTTTAATCTCCAGAATAAATTTCTTTTTGCTTGGAAAGAACATTAACATATATTCTAGATTTTTTTATGTATCTAACATCCCCCGACACACACACACACACACACACACNCCATTCCCTTCTTTAGTCCCCAAAGAGGATTAATTAGAAAGTGAGGAAAGGAATAATAATTAATAATAATCATAGGTTATCATTTTGTTTTAAACTTTAAACTGAAAGCTCCCATCCTCATTTGAGTTTCCTCCATCAGAGTCACTTGGGAAATATGAGATGCAGGCCTGCTTTTCTAAGACACAATCTACTGAAACAAATACAGAGACATTTTGTGTGGACTACATGATGGCAGGTGAATATATTTTTTCTTTTAAGTAAATTCACTTGGGAGTTAAAGTTAAGACCAGTCTGTGATAACATTTAAATCATACTAAGTTCCCAGCATTATAAAAAACTTAAGGATGAGAAGAAAATAAATCATTGGATACATGAAATTCAGAATGTCAAATTTCACAGATTTGGAAAATTATTTGTTTTCAAAAGTAGTTTTTTGATAAAATGAGAACAGAGAAAATTTAAATGTCTACAAAATGATGCTTTCAATTTAAAAAACTATACTTAATAGCAAAGCTTCATGCAAAGAAACAATGGTGCTTTCTTTACCATATGGGCTACTATTAATTACTCTAGAGATTTTTTTTTATTAAAACAAACTGCAACAAGAAAAAGGATAGCCACAACAAAACAAATATCAAAAAAAAGCTTACTATAGTATTTCTTTAAGTATTATTTATGCATTAATCATGAATTCTCATGATTTATGGCTGGATTAAAAGTCAGTAGTAAGAAAGCACTGAGCTTTGTCTCTGCCTCATGACCCCAAATCAGTAGACTGCCAAATTCAAAACCCACCAAAGCAAACAAGGACAATCCTCATGTCTTTCAAAGAAACTGTGGCTAAACAATAATTTCGAGCCTTATCAGTGGATTCATGAAATCTGTTGGCAATGGACTGAAAGAAAAATTGCCTCATTGGAAGCTGAACTGTAATTTCATGTTACACAAAGGCATGAGAATTTCCGCAATACATAATGCATCTCCTGAGCTGGCTATGCACTGGAACATGAATGGTGACAAATCTTCCCGGTAGAATCTTTTCCTGAGCTAAATCTGGGCTTATGTGTCAAAGCAGTCAAGAACATGAGTATCAGCATCAGTCAGAACCTCTGATCAATAGCCTACTTCACAGTTACTGCGTGGGTAAGCATGGCCGTCATAGTTCCCACCTCAGTGAGTGATTGTGGGCACTAAAAGTGATAACGGACATGTTTGGTGTTGCATAGGCCCTAATGTTTGTCTACACACACTGTGTGTGTGTGTGTGTGCATGTGTGTGGTGAACAAAGGTGAACACAAGTTCTTAATTCTTAGTCCATTGAAAAGTGAGGCATAATTCCTTTTCTTTGTATCTGGGCAACAAACCTGTGACTTTTATGAGCAATTTTTCGGGGTTGAAGTTGATTTATACTGCTTGTTTCTGGCTTTTCAGGGCACAATGTCTCCATTCCATATTTCTTCACAATATTGCACTACATCTCAAAAAAGAAGTCTTATCTTTAGACAATAGCCTCAGTCATTATTGTGTGACCCAGTCACCTTGAGCCAGCTTTTCTATCAAGCAAGAAACATTGAACTGAGCCCACTTAATCCCACAAGAAATAGTCTTTCTGCTAAGTCGTAATTAGCAAAAGGTTGTTTGTTAAATAGTAATGGATAATAAGAATGTTAAATATTCCTTATAGAGTTACATTTCACATGGAGGAGAACTGAAGAACCAGACATTGAAGGAAGAGCCTGTATTGCACATACGTTTCAGTTGAGTCCAGATAATTCTGGATCCAGTCTTTATTGTACAGTGGTATTGTATTGATATTATTTTCCTTGAAGGCAGGAGAGGTTGAACTGAGCTCACTTAATCTATAATGCATATGGTAGTATAGGAAACATTTTTATAAATTAAATCATGCTTATTAAGTTCCTGCTTGTGATGTTACAGTAGATAACCAGAACACTATATTAGTATTTATGGGCAGAGAGAAAGATGATTCAAAGACTATGCATGCATACCACACACACAAACCACCACCACCAGCAGCAGCACAACCACAACCACAGAAGCTCTCCTGCTGTGTTCCAGGAATTTGGAAGTACCCAAAAGACAACTGATGACGTCATGACCAGGAACTTGTGGAAAGGATTTATCCTGCTCCTCTGACTTACTGTTTTGAGCATCAGTAGGTTTGAAAGTTTGTAGATGAAGACATAACAACACCAAATATTCAGAATTGATATTAGCGTCTTTAAACAAATACTAACTTTGACAATAAAGTTGAATTTATTCATTCTCAATCAAAGATATAGGATGGAAAGCAAAATAGTCAAAGTCTGAAAGCCAACAACAAAAATCTACCAGTGTGCTGCAGGTATAAGAAGAAAATAATGGGGGGAGGAGTCATTCACTTGCAGAGAAGTCATTTCAGGGGCTGAGGAAACGACTCGGTTGGTAAATCACTTTCCATACAAGTATGAGGACCTGAGTTTGGAATTTCGGATATCACATAAAACTGGTCACATGGTTCTAAAATCCCTGCAGTCACACAGTGAGGTGGGATGTATATGCAGAGAATACCTGAAATTTTACAACAATTGATCTGGCATTTTCAGCAGCAAACAATACAGTACCCNAAATCTGTTGGCAATGGACTGAAAGAAAAATTGCCTCATTGGAAGCTGAACTGTAATTTCATGTTACACAAAGGCATGAGAATTTCCGCAATACATAATGCATCTCCTGAGCTGGCTATGCACTGGAACATGAATGGTGACAAATCTTCCCGGTAGAATCTTTTCCTGAGCTAAATCTGGGCTTATGTGTCAAAGCAGTCAAGAACATGAGTATCAGCATCAGTCAGAACCTCTGATCAATAGCCTACTTCACAGTTACTGCGTGGGTAAGCATGGCCGTCATAGTTCCCACCTCAGTGAGTGATTGTGGGCACTAAAAGTGATAACGGACATGTTTGGTGTTGCATAGGCCCTAATGTTTGTCTACACACACTGTGTGTGTGTGTGTGTGCATGTGTGTGGTGAACAAAGGTGAACACAAGTTCTTAATTCTTAGTCCATTGAAAAGTGAGGCATAATTCCTTTTCTTTGTATCTGGGCAACAAACCTGTGACTTTTATGAGCAATTTTTCGGGGTTGAAGTTGATTTATACTGCTTGTTTCTGGCTTTTCAGGGCACAATGTCTCCATTCCATATTTCTTCACAATATTGCACTACATCTCAAAAAAGAAGTCTTATCTTTAGACAATAGCCTCAGTCATTATTGTGTGACCCAGTCACCTTGAGCCAGCTTTTCTATCAAGCAAGAAACATTGAACTGAGCCCACTTAATCCCACAAGAAATAGTCTTTCTGCTAAGTCGTAATTAGCAAAAGGTTGTTTGTTAAATAGTAATGGATAATAAGAATGTTAAATATTCCTTATAGAGTTACATTTCACATGGAGGAGAACTGAAGAACCAGACATTGAAGGAAGAGCCTGTATTGCACATACGTTTCAGTTGAGTCCAGATAATTCTGGATCCAGTCTTTATTGTACAGTGGTATTGTATTGATATTATTTTCCTTGAAGGCAGGAGAGGTTGAACTGAGCTCACTTAATCTATAATGCATATGGTAGTATAGGAAACATTTTTATAAATTAAATCATGCTTATTAAGTTCCTGCTTGTGATGTTACAGTAGATAACCAGAACACTATATTAGTATTTATGGGCAGAGAGAAAGATGATTCAAAGACTATGCATGCATACCACACACACAAACCACCACCACCAGCAGCAGCACAACCACAACCACAGAAGCTCTCCTGCTGTGTTCCAGGAATTTGGAAGTACCCAAAAGACAACTGATGACGTCATGACCAGGAACTTGTGGAAAGGATTTATCCTGCTCCTCTGACTTACTGTTTTGAGCATCAGTAGGTTTGAAAGTTTGTAGATGAAGACATAACAACACCAAATATTCAGAATTGATATTAGCGTCTTTAAACAAATACTAACTTTGACAATAAAGTTGAATTTATTCATTCTCAATCAAAGATATAGGATGGAAAGCAAAATAGTCAAAGTCTGAAAGCCAACAACAAAAATCTACCAGTGTGCTGCAGGTATAAGAAGAAAATAATGGGGGGAGGAGTCATTCACTTGCAGAGAAGTCATTTCAGGGGCTGAGGAAACGACTCGGTTGGTAAATCACTTTCCATACAAGTATGAGGACCTGAGTTTGGAATTTCGGATATCACATAAAACTGGTCACATGGTTCTAAAATCCCTGCAGTCACACAGTGAGGTGGGATGTATATGCAGAGAATACCTGAAATTTTACAACAATTGATCTGGCATTTTCAGCAGCAAACAATACAGTACCCTATCTAAAACAAAGTGGAATGTAAGGCTCAAGACTGGGATTACCCTCTGACTTCAATACATGTGCCAGAGCACCTGTTATTCCACACTCGTGAGCACACATAAATACACATGCTCATGTAACACAAACACACACACACACACACACACACAGGTTTTAAAGTAATATGAGTTTTCTCTTCACATTTTCAATCAATCAGATTTTTGCAAAACTATTATTTTTAAGATACCCAATGTTAATAAATGTATTAAGTTTTCATGAAGTGACGTAAAACACAACTTCAATATTTGGAGTCCAAGTCTCTCACAATGAATAAATTAGATATGTTTTACTGAGTTAATAGGGGTAGGAGGTGAGTTTCTGGAGGAGCATTCTCTCTTATGCTGAGAGTTCAGAAAAATAAATTAATAGTAAAGAATGGACATAAGCACAGTGGTGAGAGAAAACTAAAGATGATACTGGAGGGAGATTGGTAGGAGAATGAAACAAAAGAAGAGTATTAAAAGATGAACATTGAGGGCTACTGATTTTTTGGAGTTGATCTTGTAACCTGCGACATTACTAAAGT
>LOEQ01009492.1:36498-79404 GCA_001685075.1 Bramus lutescens
CAGTGCTTAAATGAATACAATTTGTGTGTTGTTATTTCGGGGTATAAGCTAGCCGTGCGGGAGCTGGGCTGGATGAAAAGCAGGGCCTGCTCCCCATATCACTACAGGTTTCTCTTAAACAATAACCATCTCGTATACCTATTGCCATGGGCCACTCAATGTCTGTATTCTCCACTATAATACCCCTAAGGGCAGGGACTTTATTGGTGCTTAAACTGCCAGCATCTACAATGCTGTCCAGACTCAGCAGGTGCACACCCAGTGTGTGGGGGATGGAGGAGATGGTGCTGTACTCCTCCTGTGCTCATCTCTGCAATGTTGAGAGGGGATCAACATCCCAGAATTGGCCAAATGAACCAGGTCCTCCTGTTTAGCATTAAAGACTAATTTCAATCCTTTGATTTCTGATTTCTGTGTCTTTTTGGAGGAATACTTATTGATTACATGTAAAATTCCCTTCAATAAATGCATTTGCATGAAATGTTAAAAAATGATATGAACTATTAACCACAATGAAATTGGTTGCTCTAGTGACCAGCTAAGGAGGATAGAAAAACTCAGCAGGGTCAGGGGCCCAGAAAACCAGAGTCATTGGTGTGAAGCACAAAACTCACCCTGTCCAATCCAGCAAGGAGTATGCTTTGTGAACCTGCTTTTTATGTAGGCCTCATTGGTTACTGAGGACTCTGTGCCAGCCCAGGCCTTACAGTACATTAATTAACTTGTCCAGGGTAGACTCCAGTAGTCAGGAACATTGGCTCAATGCTATCTTGTACTAGGGAACAGAGAAACAAAGCTATTTGAGCAGCTGCAATCCTAAACCGCTTCTACAGATCAAGTGATAGAAAATGAGGGGAGAAATACAGGAACGAAGGGACAAACACCTCCACCCAGTCTTTGCTTTTTCTCAGTAGTACAAAGTCCAAGGAGATGCAGAGAAAACTAAAGAATGACAGGGATAAAAAATATTCACTCTTGTCTACACAACTATACAACCACCCCAGTAAAAATTAAAAACAAAATATATGTACATACCTGGATCTTTGGTATGTGTGTGTATACTGCTTTTTCCTATTTTTCCTCTCTGTATTATATTAATGGTTTTTTCTTCCTCTCCTAATAATCAAATTTTATGCCCTTTTTTCTCTCCCTTTCCTCCCCATTCATTTTTCACCAGCCTTTCTTTTACATTTATGAAAATTCTAATTTTTTGTGCTTTCCACTTCCCATTTTCTTCTCTCTTGTTCTTTCTTTTCTTATTACCTTTTAAAGTTTTTCTAAATTATGTAATTTCTGCCCCCTCTGATCTTATTGGTTTTTGTTAGATGTCATCCTGTTGGTTATTTGCTTTTTATTTCTTTTCCATACCTGGATTGTTGCTGTTTGCTCCTGTTACTATTGTCTTCCCCTTCTGTGCAGCACTGGTGATTGGCTACAACACGTCAAGTCTATTGTACAGCACCTCTGCGTTTGAACAAAATTCCCAACCCAGCTAAAAGTAGCTCTCCATCCAACCAACTTCTGCTCAAACATCAGTAAAATAAACAATTCAAAGACTAGGAGTAAGGAAAACTCTAAGCAAAGATCAAGATGCAAATGAGCAGAGATAAAGGTATCTTAAAGACATGTTTTAGGATACTATGCCCTACTACAGAAGCAGAGAAAATAACTGCGGACACCGACATTTTGAGGGGCACATATAAGTGTGGCCACAACCTTGTAGACTGTGCAGTGCGAACAAGAGCAGGGGAGTGATTGGAGAGTGCACATCCATAGAGTCCACTGTCTAAGACACCTACAAAATCTGAGAGAAGTCCTTCACTCTCAGGAAACCTACAGGGAAGCAGGATCCTCAAGCTCTCACACAATAGATGCTAGACCAACATACAATTACCAAGAGGTACCAGGGAAAGCACATCACAAAACACAATGGGAAATGCTTCCAATGTTTCAGTGACCCGATAGCCCAGGAGACGTCATTAATAGAAAGTGGTTATCTGAAAGTTCTCTCATGTAGATGTGGAAGAGAAATACTAACAGATGAAGAGAAATTTAAGAACTATGAAAAAGTAAGTTAACATGACTCCTCCAAAAGCGCATAATTCCCCTAGTATCCAAAGATTTTCAAGAGTATGAAGTGCCAGATAAAGAAATCAAACTACATATTCTTCAAAAGATCAATGAATTCCAAGGAAAACAGCTGACAAATTAAGGAAAACAACACAGGATAAGGAAACATTCAAGGGATTGGAGAGATGGCTTAGTGATTAAGAGTACTTGCTGTCCTTCCAGAGGACCCAGGTTCAGTTCCCACCACTGCACAGAGGCTCACAACTGCCTGTGAGTCTTACTCCAGAGGATAAAGTGCCCTTGCCTCATACTGAACCTTGTGAAATGAAGCACATACTAACAGATGATATGCACTATGAGCAACAGAATGGGTTTGGAAAAGTCCAAGTCACATTCAAAAAAAGGACTAACAACAAGATGAGCTATGCTTTATAATTGTTGTTCTGTTAAATAAAGAGTCTTTGATGTTAGCAACATAGTTTGCACAACTATTTTTATTTTGTTTTTTAATTTACTTTTTTGAGAATTTCATACATAAATATTGTATTTACATCATTCATACTCATAGTTCCCCTCACTCCAACACTTGCTGTATCCTCCCAACTCCCTTTCAAATGCATCTCTCCTTCAGTTATGATTGTTATACACACTCTCTCTCATGCACACACACACACACACACACACAAAACCTACTGTGTTCATATAATGTTGGTCATATATACATTTACTTAGGGATGACCACCTGGAATTGGGTAGCCTATCAGGAATCTTGTACCCAGAGAAAACTGATTCTTTTTCAGCACCCATTGATTGCCTGTAGCTCTTCATCTAGGATTGTGACCTTGTGAAATTCCCCCATCCATGCTGGCTTATCAACTGATGCTGTCATTATGCAGGTCTTATTGAGGCAGCCATACTCCTACACAAATCTTAACACCACTTTTCTAAGGCTAAGGAGATGGTTGAGTGGATAAAAACAGTTGTCATGCAAGCATGAGGACCTGAGTTCAAATCCCCGGAACCCACCTAAAAAGTTGGGCATGCTTATACGTATGCCTGTAACTCCACAGCTGTGGGTGGGGTAGAGACGAGAGGATGGCTGGGGACTGTTGATCAACAACCTACCTCTAGATCCAATGAGAGAATCAGTCTGAAGTGGAGAATGGCAAGGACACTGAATATCCTCCTTAGGATCCTACACATGCACATGTACATTTGCACACATATATGCACATGTGTACATATGTACATTTGTACCCATGTGTGCACATACACATGTATATTTGAACACATATGTACACATACACCACATAGAGAGAGGGGGTGGAGAGGAAAAATAGGGAAGGAGAGTCTCTTTTCTAGAAATTCCATTCAAGAATTTATTTTTAATAAAACATATAACATTCATTCCCTTGGAGTATTTGATAGCAACACCACCAGGTGCTGGATGACAGCTGAGCCACTTCTCAGTTTGTCTGCATGCTGTTTACTGTCTTTTTCATAATGAGTTTTAACCATTCAGGAAGACAGGAAGGAATCATAGCCTGTCATTCCACAAGGTACATAAATAGTTCATTGATCCACATATTCATCAAGCAAGTATGGCATTCATAAGTGTAGATAGAGAAGAACTTCAGAAGGTGTGGTACATACAAAGAGGATAAAGAGCACTCCTGGGAGGAAG
Organism: Bramus lutescens; assembly: GCA_001685075.1. Lineage (NCBI taxonomy): Eukaryota > Metazoa > Chordata > Mammalia > Rodentia > Cricetidae > Bramus > Bramus lutescens. The sequence continues at coordinate 40,253 of LOEQ01009492.1, forward strand.
TGTGCTAGTCTGAATAGGAAGGGGCTTCATAGGTCCCTAGAGTTGAATGTATAGTCACGAGGGAGTGGCACTATTAGGAGGTCTGGCCTTGTTGGAGGAAGTGTGCCACTGTGGGGTGGGCTTTGAGGTTTCAAGGGTCCAAGCTAGGCCCCATGTCGCTTTCTCTTCCTGATGTCTGTTGAATCAAATATAGAATTCTCAGCTACCTCTCCGGCACCATGTCTGCCTGTGTGCCACCATGCTTCCCGCCATGATGATAACGGAGCAAACCTCTGAACGGTAATCCAGCCACAATTGAATATTTTCCTTTGTAAAAGTTTCTGTGGTAATGATGCCTCTTCACAGCAACAGAACACTGACTAAGAAAGAAAAGTACTAACACTTTTCCTTTGGAAGAAGGACATGTGAGAGCAAAGGAACCATACAGGAACCATAGAAGATGCTTGTGTGGACAGTGCTAGGATCCACCATGCCCAGCCTCCTCAGTGACAGTCTTAACCAAACAGCCAAGGTCCAAAAAAGCCATGGAGAGTGAGGGTTCTTCCAGGCTAGGGAGATGGCTCAGCAGGCAAAGGTGTTTCCCAGTAGGTAATGGTGCCCAGGAAGGACCCATATGGCAGAAAGAGAAAATTGACTCCTGCAATTGTTCCCTAATCATATGTACATCATGGCATGTATGTACCTGCACATGTACACATGCAGATATACACACAAACAATCAATTTTTAAAAAGAAATAGTTAAAAATAATAAAAATAGGTCAGGCGTGGTGGCACCCACCTTAAATCCCAGCATTTGGGAAGAAGCAAGCAGCTCCCTGTGAGTTCCAGGCTATCCTGGTCTACCTAGCAAATTCCAGGACATGCATGGCTACATAGTGAAACATTATCTCAAAACAATATCAAAACTAAGTAAATAAAATAATGATAAAAATAAGTAAAAGATTCTTCCTTCCATGCAGTCCAGACATGTAAGTCAGTGGAAAGCATCTATCTTGAAATATCCATGAATTACATGGAATTTTTCTTGCTATCTACTGACACCAAGATCTATAGAATGCTTTTAAGTTATTGAAAATACATTTATAAAACATTGCTTTGAACACTAAGTATTCTCTCTGAACTATACTTACAATATACACTTGTGGCTACCACCTCTAGAGACCCTGGAGAAAAGTATAAAGATGCTAGAAGCTTTCTAATGTAACAGGACACATTTCAGCCAAACATTAAAGGTTGTGCATAAAACACAAAGTCAGGACACAAAAACACAACTCAGTACTATCCACAGACTCATTTTGCCAAAGTTTCCAAAAACGCATTTTAGTTTAATATAAAATAAAGGCTATTCTATTTTTCTATTAAGTGGGGTTTATTAGGGACAAAGAGGTGCTGTCTACAGAAATAATCATCTGTTGCAAAACACATGTCAAATCCTGGAGGAGTCACAGACTTCAGAGCTGGTGGGGCTATGTGAGATAGTAAAGACACTGCATGCCTCTGCATACAAGTTTATGAGCACAAAGTCAGAGCCATACATGGTCAGAAGGAACTCGGTACACCAATCATGAGCTTGAACTATCATGAACTCAGAGACAGATCTTAGACAAAGGCAGGAGGCTGGATTCCTAAGCTGTCTCCCTTGCTGTGATTTTCGGCCTCTGATCTTTTGTTTTCTCTATCTTATGAATCTGAGAGCCAGAACACTATGTCTGAAGAGAAAGAATGATTGCTATTAATCCTCCCTGCTGACTTAGATGTGAAGGCTGTTAGGCAGTGTGAGACAGAATCCAAACTGCACACTATACACTGACATTCACAAGATGCATTAAAATTGGGAAACTGGGAACATGGGGGAGGGTCGGTGTCTCTCCAGAATACTGCCTCTCTGCTGCTTGAGGTAATCCATTTGGTTGACTTCCATCATCTGAGAGTGAAGATCAAAGGGGCAACCACAGGAAACCCTGGGCTTGGTCAGACTCCACAATTTTGGGGAAATAATGCTGGCAGTTTAAAAATCAGTAAAATCTAAAATATGTTACATATGCAAATGATAAAAGTGGAGAAAAAGTGATTTTATAATGAGAAGTGCAGTTGGGACAGAGCAAGGAAGACTCATTTGAAAGACAACAGCGGCTTTCAAGGAGTCACTACCTAATGAAGGAGAGAAATAAGTTACTTTTTTACTGTGAAAGAAAGCTCAATAGTAGCTCTTTGAATCTGTTCTGGTGTGAGGTGACCACAACTGGCCATGATGTAAGTGCCATTAGACCAGAGTCAGCTGATCAAGCCTCACACTGCACCAAGTCCACAGGGCTCTCCAGTCAGGGCAAATCAACCACACACAACTCAGTTCCAGTACACTAAACGATGGTAGCTCAGCTTCTGAGCAGTTGAAAATGTCACACATTTCCTTCATTTTCAGATCTACTTGCTTTTACCACACAAAATCTCAAAGGAAGACTATGCAAGAAGGAAAACTAAAGGATACATTTTTTGTCATGTGTTAAGAGTATGAAAGATATTTTTAAATCATGTAGACATTCTAAATTCATAATTTAGGAAGATTTAGAAAGAGAAACTGCATCAAAATTCAGGTAAATGGGTTATAAGAAATATGAACACGCATACACATGTTGTTGAGTATTTGTACACTGTGTGAAGAGGCATTGCTGTGATTGGTGTAATAAAAAGCTGAATGACCAATTGTTGAGGGAGGCTGCTTGTTCATTTCCCAGCTGCCTAGACTCCCAAAATAATCACTCAGAAACTATATTATTTAAATCACTGCTCGGCCAATCACTTAAGTGTATTGCTAGCTAGTTCTTATATCTTTGGTTAACTCATTTCTATGAATCTATGTATCGTCATATGCCTGTGGCTTACCAGCAAGGTTCCAGAGCATCTATCTATCTCTGGGGACTACATGGCTTCTCTCTGACTCCACCATCTTTCTCCCAGCATTCAGTTTAGTTTTTTCGCCTAGCTCTACTCTGCCCTATCACAGGCCAAAGCAGTTTCTTTATTCATTAACCAATGAAAGTAACACATACACAGAAGGACTTCTCATACCAGGAGGTATAGGCAGGACTTCCAGGCAGAGAAAAAGTAGGAGGAGATAATCAAGGTGCAGGGGAAACACCAAGGAGATACTGAGGCAGTCAGATATACAGGATAAAAGAAAGGTGAAAAGCTACATGGTAAACCATAGGTTGATCATGAGGGGTTCACCCACTGAGACAATATGCCTGAGCTAATGGGAGCTCAACAACTCCAGCTGGACTGGGAGTGAACAAGCATGGAATCAAGCTAGTCCCTTTGAATGTGGTTGACAATTGGGGCAGACTGAGGGGCCAATGACAATGGCACTGGGATTTGTCTCTACTGCATGTACTGGCTTTTTGGGATCCTATTCTCTTTGAATGTAAACCTTGCTCAACCTGGATGTAGTGAGGAGGGCCTTGGACTTTCCTGAGAGCAGGATGCCTTGCCCTCTCTTAAGTTTGGAGAGGGGTGGAGGGAGGGGTGTGGAGGGAGTGGGAGGGAAGTAGGAGGAGGGGAGGAGGTGGGAATTTGGATTGGTATTTTTTAAGTAATAAAATAAAATAATAATTTAAAAAATATATTGATAAAAGCAGGTTAAAGCCAGGCAGTGGTGGCACACGCCTTTAAGTCCCCAGCACTTGGTAGTCAGAGGCAGGCAGGTCTCTATGAATTCGAGGCCACAAACTCACTACAAAGTGAGTTCCAGGACAGACTCCTAAGCTACACAGAGAAACTCTGTCTCAGAATAAATACATAAATAAATAAATAAATAAATAAATAAATAAGTAAATAAACAAACAAACAAACAAACAATTTAAATTATAAGAGCTAGTGGGACAAATGTAAGATAAAGCCTAGCTTTCATAATTAATATAAGTCTCTGTCAATATTTGTGATCTGGAAGCTGAAAGAAAAATGCAACTATATACACACATATACACATATGTGCATACACATACATACAGATACACATGGACATATATACTAATGCACATGCATACATACACACATATGTACAAATATGCATGTACACACATGCATAAGGAATGTGGAGGGAGGGTCAATGAATCACCACTCACATACAAAAATCTGGAGCTAACAAGTACTACAACATTGCAGGGATCAAAATCAACATGCATCAGCGCACTGTTGGAGGCATAGTCAGCAGATTTCTGTGAGTTCAAGGCCAGCCTGGTCTACATAGCAAGTTCCAGGACATCCAAGGCTCCATAGAAGCAAACTGTCTTGAACAAAACAAGCAAAAAACAAGCAAAACTCAGTTGTTTCTACGTAAGCCAGGGTGGTCTGAGTGAGAACTCTCCCCCAAAGACTCATACTTGTTTGGCCCCCAGCTAGAGGCACTGTTTGGAAGAATGTAGACTCTTTGGAAAGTGGAGCCGGAAGTACATCGCAGGAGGGAGGGACAGGGAAGCACTGTGACATTTCATAGGTGGTCCTTACTACTTCCTATTGTCTCTCTCTCTGCACCTTGATTGCTGGGCAACCTCACATTCCTGCTTCCATGTCTCCCGCCATGGTTTACCCTGTCACTCAGGAATGGTGAGCTGCAAGAAACCCTTCCTTCTTGAGCTGCTTTCCTTAGGGTATTCTATCACAGTCACAGAGGGGCAGGGGAGGGGAGACACAGCGTGAGCGTGAGTGATGCGGGAAGGAAATTAAGAACACAACCCATTGACAAAGCTAGAGGCCTGAGTTCAGGCCATCTGCCACTTCCAGTCAAGAGCTACACATTACCCAGGTTCACTTTGCCTCATTGCCTGATGTATAAAAATGAGAATAAGCCACCTTCTTCTTCATAGGACGAGAGTGAAACTATATCACTTGATGCCTGTCAATTGCTTAACACATAGCATACAAGCACTCGCTCTGTGTGCACTATTAGTGGAACTGTAAACAACACGTCCACGTGAAGCTAGAGAGCTCCGAACCTACACCCTCCAGCTTTCAGGCAGCCTTAGGAACTTGGGGCAGTTTTGCTCTTGTTGTGCAGACGTTCTTACTGCTTCAGGTTCTGCTGCACCCTTTGCAGACTGAGAGCTTTTCCTAACCTTCACTTGCCTCAGTCACTTCCACATCAACTCATCCATGAAGTCCTGGGAATCCACCTTCTAAATAGCTCTCCTGCCCCTCGGCTCGACTTGCTCTCCATTTAAACCCCTAATAGAGCAGGTCTCTCCTTCCGCCAAGTGGGTTCCGGGGCTCAAACTCAGGACATCAGGCTTGGAAACAAGCATCTTACCCACTGAGCCGTCCCATTGGTCTATAAATGTGTCATATCATATTTTCATTTTATGATTAAACCTGTTCGCTCACTAAATACTGAAAGATTTATAATGTCAAATGCTAGGCATAAAAAATAAACCTGTCCACATTAATTCCCATCACGGCTACTGTAACCAAGAAAAACTACTCCATTCCTTCTCAGTAAGATGAACCTACCTGGCAAGATACTGAAGTGTTTGACTGAATGATTATTATCCAGTCTAATCATACATACTTATGTACATATATATGCGTATGTGAGCACTCATGAGATAGGCTTGCACAACTGCTTAAATTATAGAATGTCATGAGAATACAATATCACAAATCTGAACGTAGACACCTAATCCAACAGAAGATAAGAAAAGTCCTAAAAGGAAGCCCAAGTAGCATAAAAATGTAAGTAAAATGTAAGTCCCTAAACACATGGTGAAGGGATGACGGGAGGAGGTAAAATTTGACTCAAGGGAGTCTAAAAGTTCCTCCGACCACAGTGACCAGAAGAGAACACAGTTGGATTCTCTACAGCTCCAAAGGAGGACTGTCCATGCAGCTACCAAAATTCAAAAGTCTTACAGGAAAGTTGACAGATTTATTACATGGTAAGGCATGATTCTACCAGATACTTTACGAGAAGCCAAAAAAATATGAAAACAAAAAGGCTAAAACATCAAAGACATTATGACTTAATGAATTTTTGTTTGTTTGTTTGTTTGTTTGTTTCGAGACAGAGTTTCTCTGTAGCTTTGGAGCCTGTCCTGGAACTAGCTCTGTAGACCAGGCTGGTCTCGAACTCACAGATATCTACCTGCCTCTGCCTCTCAAGTGCTGAGATTAAAGGCGTGTGAAACCACTGCCCGGCTTCTAATGGCTTTAATATATAAGTAGCTATATAAATTCACTAGAAAAAAAAACAGTATCCTAAAGCTTATGCAGAGGTCCTTGAAGTTAAAAAAAAAAAGTTGAAAATTAAAACCATGCTGATCTACCATGTGTAAGAGACAGCTCACCTGGCATTTGGGCATGACCTGCTGTTGATGTTGAAGGGACTGAGTATCTTTTACTCTGTTAACATGTGTGCACCATGTCCTATGTGGTGCCAATTGGTCACAGTTGTCAATTTCCAAATTTACTTCTTATCTGGCAATCTCAGTTCTGTGAATTTGTCATACAGATAATGTCCACATGGACTAGATGATACAAATGGGGCACTTTTCACGGTAGCATGGTCGGTGGTAGAAAAAGGAGCAATATGGCCAGTGCATATCTCTAAGACATATCCATTCAACCCTTAGAGAGCGGTGTGGGAAGATATGTGTGACAATGCTGTTCAAAATTACATACATACATGCATGCACACATACATACATACATACACAAACAAACAAGCTCTGAGCTATACTGTATACTACCAACCTACAAACGTAACTTTTTTGTTGTTGAGCTATACATTTTTCTCCACTCCCATCCCTTCCTCTTTCCCCCTCCTCCCCTCTCCTGGGACCCTCACACTCCCAGTTTACTCAGCTTAACTTAGAAAGTTAGAATCCTGAAGTGTCAGCGGACAAGAAAAGTCATTTGTTAGTAGAACTGAAAACTCCTAAAGAAGTTCTTCTGTACATGGATGAAAGCAGAGGCTGGTTTTTTTTCTTGGCTGTTGAGAATAATGTTGCAACAGACACAGGAGTACAGATGTCTCAATAATGTATAGATTTCATTATTTTGTGGTTGCTTATTGGTTGGTTGGTGACCTGTACTCTGTAGTTCTGGAACTCCACAGGATAGCCTCCTATCTCTGATTCCCTATATCTGTGATTATAGTCACACTCCACCAGGGCTGGCTCCTATTTTTAATTTTATAGCGGGTACCTCCATACTGTTTCCCATTGACAGAGCTAATTTACATTTGCACCAACCATGTGTGAAAGTTGTATTTTCCCTTCATCTTCATCAACACTTATTACAGTTAGCCTTTCTCATTACAGCCATTCCCACTAGAGTGAAGTGACATCCTCTTGCGGTTTTGATTTGCATTTCCTTGATGTTTGATGACCTTGAATGTCCCACGCTTTCATAGCTTCTTCTATGACATCTGTAGATCCATTGTCCACTTTCAGTGAAGTTACTCAAGGTTCATTGTTCTTGTGTTTGGGGAGTTCCTTAACAGAATCTGGGTACTGACCCCTTATGACACATTTTCTTGCAAATGTTTTCTGCCATTATGATGTTTTCTTTTTGTTCTTGTTCCCTTTGCTGTGCAGAGATGCTTAGGTTGATATAATCCCATTTGTTTCCATCTACTCTTATTTCTTTGCTTTGGGGTATGTCTAAAAATTCCTTACTCATTCCTGTGTGCTGGTGTGATCCTTCCAATGTCCCAGTGTCCCTTCTAGAAGCCTCGTTGTTTTAGCCCTTGCATTTAAGTTTTAACCATTTTGAGATGACTCTGTCTGGTGAGACATGCTGGTCCGGTTTCAGTCTTCTGCACGGAGAGCTCCAGTTTTCCAGCACTGAGAGGACCGCACTTTCTCCAGTATGCACCTTCAGCATGTTTGCTGAGTCCGTCGGCCCAGAAGGGCAGGTTCACTTTTAGATGCTCTTTCTGTCACTGGTCTGCGTGTCAGGCTTCATACTAAATCCAAGCTATCACAAGTACTAATTGTATGGTGTTAAGTCAGAGAATTGCCCGGCCTTATTTTGTTGGTGGTGGTAGTTTGAATTTCTTGTTTGGTTGGGTCTTGTTTGAGTGTATTTGTTTGACTGGATTTTTCTCAGGTCAAGATTACTTTAGCCAACTACTTGGCATTTATTTATACTTTAATAAAGATTTTTAAATTGTGTTTTCTACTTCTGTGAAAAATGGCACAGATATTGTCACAGAGATTGCTTTGAATCTGTCAGCATATGGTGTGTGAAAGATACACATAATTATTTATATATCATTACTTCTATAATAACAATATGCCTTATTTGATAAATTTAAAAGAAGAAAAGGAATCCAAGAAAATTGACGGAACCAAAAGCAGTCTGGAGTAGAGTGAACTGTGACCGCTCCAAGACCTGATAGATACAATCAATTTCAACAATATTAATGTGTCAAAAGTGGTAAATGAATCCAACCTGCTTTCCCCACAAGCAGCAAGAGGGAGATGTGAAGGCCATCTCCTCTAGGGAAAGCCTTTCCCATCAAACCACCCAAATGATGACATCAGATCCACCAAACCTGCCAGCACTCAGAAGTGAGAGACAAACATTCCAGACACTCTAAAGAAGTTGAGCTTCTGGGAAAAAAATAAAACAGAATAAATGAGTTGGTTCGAACCAAAGTTAAAATGCTGAAGCAACCCAATTTGTGGATAAAATGATGAATGAGAAACATCACATACCAGGAAGACTACATTCAGGACACCTTAAAATATAGAATATGTCCCAAAACTCTTCTCCATGTGACAAAGGAATAACAACAATATTATGATTATTAAGATTTAAAAAGCCAAGCACAGTGACTCACACCTATAACCTCAACACATTAGAGGCTGAAGCAGAAGGACTTCCCTGAGTCCTAGGCCAGCCAGGGCTACAGTGTGAAGCTCTACCTATGTCGAGAAGGGGAAGATGAAAATAACTTACCCATCAGCCTGTACAAAGCCATAACTCAATCTTGACATTGACCTCATGCTATCTTAGAGATAAAAAAGCATGAAGACTGAGAAGTTAAGGCTGTGCAGATACAAAGCCTGAGAACGAATCCCCAGCACATCTGCCTTGGACTGAGTGAGCACCTAGAACAATGGCTAAACCATTCTGAACAGATGCCTCCGGTGTATCATTTGTACCATGATGATGAAAACTGGACTTAAATTAAATGAATTAATAAAAACAATGCCCTTGAGAATGTTCACACCCATGATATGACATCCACTCACAAATATAAATATCACAATATCTTCACAGCAATGGTAATGAACATGAAGATGATGCTGATGGCTATTACTAATGCTCACGTTGTAAGCTTTCTTCTAGCACAGTGAGATAATGAAACACTCCTAAGTTTTCCCTGAACCAATAGGAGAGATTTCTCTCCAATAAGCTTAACAGAAAATAAGATGGAACGTATACTAAGGAAATTTTCCTATGAGAAACATTTCTACGCTGAATGGAGTCTACTTATTAAGGCAAAAGTCATTATAAGGAACAATGAAGTTAGATAAGTAAGCTTCCATTGTCGATGAGAACATTATTTGACTTACCCTATTAAGAACCATGTACTAACATTTGATTGCATTTTTTTGTATTTTTTATTGTCCCCAAAATTTGTAATTACTGTTACTTCCTAAAATATGTATGCATACAGCAACCCAACAGTGTGGAACATGAGATTCTTTCAAAGCTTGTTTTCGTTATTCAAAAAATCTTTACATATTAATCTGAAAAGTAAAATGCCATAGTAACAAGATTTCATCCATATTAAATTTAGATGTGAAAAAAGAAATGACTGCTGTCCCAATCTAGATATTTTATTTCCAAAGCACAATGCATTGCTTTCTGAACACTTGAAACAAAACAATGAATATTTATGCTAGAGATGATAGTATTTTTAAGGAAAAGGTCCATCATATTCTTGTGTAATTATTCAGTCTACAGATGTTGTCTGGAGCTAGAAATATGTTGGAAATAAGAGGTCACTGAATTCCAAACTGGCCCAATGGCCAACACAGACCTTCCTTGATGTTTATGTAGATTGATGCTTTAATGAATCACCCACTTGACTTCAGTAGCTCTTACATATTTTTCACATAAAGATATTTTATTTCTTGTTCAGAATGTATTAAATATTTTTCCCGACACCCTGAAGAAATAACACACACGTTTTTAGAAACATGTAGTGGTGTGGGATTCCTCTCTATATGCTGTGAATACCAATGGTTAATAAAGGACTGTCTTGGGCCTGCACAGGACAGAATAGAGCTAGGTGGGGGAAACTAAACTGAATGCTGGGAGAAAGAAGGTAGAGTCAGGAGAGGGCATGTAGCCACTGCCAGAAACAGATGAGTCAGAAGCTTGCCAGTAAGCCACAGACACATGGCAATACACAGATTAATAGAGATTGGTTATTAGGATGTAAGAACTAACCAATAAGAAACTAGAGCTAATAGGCCAAGCAGTGATTTAATTAATAAAGTTTCTGTGTGGTTATTTCAGGGTTGAGCAGCCTACTACAAATTGGCACACCATGTGCCAGTTAAATCCACATAAAACCTGAAACAGCTTGAAGAGGAATTCTGGAAACAAAAAACAGAGTTTAACACAGCTTCTTGCTCTGTTTGCAGGTAACTCCTTTAAGAGAGGTCTACCTGATTCAGCTGCAGCAGGAAAAAAATAAGAGTGTGGTATGAACTGGACATGCAGGACCCACAGAAAAAAGACTTCTGAACTTGCCTAAAGGTGAGACAGTCCTTCAGGGTTCCTGCTTCAGGAAAGAGTCTGCCAGACATTCTACAGGACACAGAAGTGACTGACAAACTGCCAAAATAGGTGGAACTGTCTTTGAAGTTTCCTGCTTCATGGAAAAGTCTGCTGGATACTGTGGGCCTGTAGGCTGAGGATGGGTGCCCACAATGTTGCTTTGGGTGACTGTACAGGCATCAAGATGTCTTCATCAATTCTAGAGTTTTGGAAGTTGCTTACAATGCAGTTCCTGTTACTTCTGGAGTCTTTGATGGAGTTGAAGAATTTATAGTTATAGTTATAGTTTTCCTTAGTTATGATAAAAGATAAAGTAGATATAAATATTACAACTATAATTCTTGTTTGATACCTGTTTTGTTATACATGATTTTACTATGTTAAAGTTAAAACCTTCCTTTTTATTTAGATAGAAAATGGAAGATGATGTAGGAAGTCCTTCTGCATATGTGTTGCTTTTATTGGTTAATCAATAAAGAATCTTCCTTGGCCTGTAATCGGGTAGAGTAGACCTAGGCAGGGAAAACTAAACTGAATACTGGGAGAAAAAGGCAGAGTCAGGAAAAACCATGTAGCCCTGCCAGAGACAGATGCCAAATGGAACCTTGCCAGTAAGCCACAGACACGTGGCAACACATGGATTAAAAGAAATGGGTTAAATTAAGATGTAAGAGCTAGCCAATAAGAAGTTAGAGCTAATAGGCCAAGTAGTGATTTAAATAATATAGTTTCTGTGTGATTATTTCTGGAGTCTGGGCAACTGGGAAATGAACAAGTGGCCTCCTACAACAATGAAGAGGTCTGTATTAGTTACTCTTTTTTGGTTGTGATCAAATGTCTGACAAGGATCAACTTAAGGGACATAGGTCCACAGTTTGAGGATTGTAGTTTATGATGGAGGGGAAGTAAGGTGTGGTGGCAGGTAACTAGAAGGTGTCAGGAACATGAAGCTGCTGTTCATGAAGTGTCCAAAGACAGGAAACAGAAGAATAAGGACAGGAAATGGGACAAGACTATGACCTCAAAGCCCAGCTCCAGTGCTGTGGGAGACCCTGCAATGAACCACCTTGTGGGAGGGGTTAAGAAGGCATGAAGTCAAGACTCCAATAGTCAGGTGAGTAGCAGAGCTTGCTGCAGACTTATTTTACTGCGGAAATGGGGCTTGCCTTTATATCCCCAATCCCAGCACTCCACTGGTTCTCTAGGCCTCTAGACGTGTGCTGTCCTTTTTCTCCATTGGCTCCACCAACCTTGCCTGGCAGACTCCAGGTTGGCCCTAGGGAGAAGTTACTATAGTGCATGCTCAATCAAGCTTGAATGGCTATGGTCCAGTTGGACCTGTTGGCAGTCCTCCTCCTACACTCCAGTGGTCCACTTTCTCCAGTAAATCTCTATCTCCTGAAGGTTTCACAACCTCCCAAAAGAGCATCACCAACTAAGGACCAAGTGTTCAAACACATTAGCCTCTGGAGATGCTTCACATTCAAACCACAAGGCCACAGGAAGTGGTGGATGGGTACCAATCCTACTGTCACTGAATGAGAAAGAAATACAAACTTCCTAATAATGACAGAGACCTTTCCACAGAACAAAAGATTAAGATGCTTATTGCTTGCTCATTATGAATAAAATCATATTTAAGAAATCATTTTAGAACTGGAGAGATTGCTTGGTAGTTCAGAGCACTAGTTGTTCGTCTAGAGGACCAGGGATAGTTTGTCAGCCCCCACATGGCCACTCACAACCATCTGTATAAACTCTAGTTCCAGAGGATCTGATGTTCTCTTCTGGTCTCCATGGACACTTCACACAAATGACACAGACACACATCTGGGCAAAGCACTCATGTGTTGCAACACAAGGCAGTGTCCATGACCTTGCAAGCTTTCCTCCTCCAACTGGTAAAGTACAGCATTGAAAAAAGGTTCTAGCAAAAGACTACAGAAATGTGAGTATGATAGAGCCTGAATTTTCATAACACAGCGAAGGACGGAAAGTCTTCATTGAATGATAGGAAGAGATTTGTGCAAAATTCATCACCTACGAGATGGTTTCTGTATGTCTTGCTCTGTAACACATAAGCTAAATATGGTTTGGGTGCATGTCCTTTGTACCTAAACTATATAATATTCTTACTTGAAATTAGTAAAGCTGGATGCTGAGTCTCATTTGTAACACTGCCTGCATGACTCAAAACAAGTTAATGAACAGCTGCAGGCTGCAGACTCTTCATGCTTAAAATATGAGACTGTAAAGAAAGAAAAGAGTTGGGTATGTTGGCCTTCAACTACAATCATGGCACTTGGAGGCGGAGACGGAAGGCTCAGAGTTCACGGTCATTCTTAACTACATATCAAGTTTGAGGCCAGCCTGAGTTATATGAGACTTGTCTCAAAAATAAAAAAACAAAACAAAAATAATAATAAAATAAAGAATTCAGTATTAGGTGAAAGGGGGATTGGAAGTTTGGATCGTGAATTTCAAACTCTTGTAACTAAGCTCAAGCCTGTCTTTATTAATCACAATATAAGAACAATTACAATCAACACATTTTGCCTATAAGAAACAAATGTGTTTATCCCAGTAGCATAAAAATTCATAAGCCCTTGCCTTGAAGGGATTCCACACTTAGGAAAGCATTTTCTTCAAAATCTGCATCTTGCTGATTTTGAAAACCTTTTCCCTGAAAAGAGCTGAGGGGCTTGAGGAAGCAGAAGAGGTCAGATGAATATGGCAGATGAGGCAAACTTTGGAGCCCCATTCATTTAGCTTTTGAGATATAAGATGATATTGTCAGGGAGAACAATTGGGCCCTGCCTGTTGACCGATACTGGATGTCAAGCCATAGTTTTCTGTGTATCTCATCAATTTTTGGAGCACACTTCTCAGCAGTGATGATTTCTCTGGCATTCAGACAGTAGTGTGGCTCAGACTGACTGCTGATCACCACAGTGACCGTGGCTGTTCCTTCATGCCTTTGTTTCTTCCCTTGTTTATTTTGTTCAAGTTTGACTTTGAGAAGTGCTATGGAGTTTCTTCTCAATCCAACTACTGAACTGGTGGTTACTGGTTGTAAACAATCCACTTTTTGTCACCTCGTATGATCTGATGGTCAAATGCTCACCCACTTAACTGAACTTATTCACCTTCCCATTTTGCTTTGAACAGCCATTGAGTGGCCCATGCTGTGTTCTTTAGAGACTTCTCATGAAGCTGGAAGACACAAGTTTAGGGGATTGCTATCAACTGGTTGTTGTCAACGTCTGGTAACAGGTGGCTGTCCTCCACATTTCCATTTCCTGTACCAAACTCCTTGACCCTCCACAGCACTGCACATTGGTTAGCAGTTCTGAGCCAAGGGAGCTACTGATGTTGTGTCCTCCCTGCTGTTTTATGACCCATTTTGAACTCACATTAAAAAAGGAACTTGCTCAAACTTGCTTTTGCTTTGCTATTATTTCCACAGTATAAGATAAATATAAACATTGTGTAATAAATCATTCATCAGAAAAACACAAAATGCGCATTCAAATGAAGTATAACCTAACCATATCTAAGAATATATTCCATTTTCAAATGGAAAATTTTAACAAGGCAAAAGGCACAGCTGCCTTACACCAGCCTGGTAGATGTGTGCACATACAGAAGAGTTCCATGACAGTCACCATCCTGGTAGATGTGTGCATACACAGGAAAAGTTCCATGACAGTCATCAGCCTGATAGATGTGTGCATACACAGAAGAGTTCCATGACAGTCACCATCCTGGTAGATGTGTGCATACACAGGAAAAGTTCCATGACAGTCATCAGCCTGATAGATGTGTGCACACACAGAAGAGTTCCATGACAGTCACCAGCCTGGTAGATGTGTGCGTACATAGAAGAGTTCCATGACAGTCATCAGCCTGGTAGATGTAAGCATACACAGGATGAGTTCCATGACAGATTGCTAACAGCAAAAATAAGCTGTGGAAAGTTGGTGGGATACGAGCCCACCCAACCTGTAATGCAGAAAAGCATCACTGTGCTTTAGACCAAGTGCACACTAAAGTTGTGTCTCGTCCATTTCTCACTTGCAGGTGGCCTTGGACCTGCCATTTAATCTTGCTTGCCTAACATCCCTCATCTGCAGAATGCTGTGTCTGCGGGGATTAATGAGCTAAGGCACATGGGACTGTTCCCCAATTTGATCCAGCAGTGGCTTGTTTCAAGCATCTTAATATGTAGCCATGATCTTCTTTATGAACAAAATACCTGAAGTGGCTGTAGTGGTTAGGATGAGAACGGTCTCCAGAGGCTTGTGCATTAAGTGGTTGGTCCCCCGTTGGTGGTGCTGCTCAAGGTTATGGAACCTTCCAGACATAGAGCATTGCTGGAGGGAGTATGTCACTGGGAAAGGGCTCTGAGAACACAACTTCCAGTTCACTCTGTTTCATGTTGTCCATGAGAATGTGAGCTCTCAACTTCCTGCCCTAGCCACCCGAGGTCATGCTCCCCACCCACATACATACACACACACACACACCATTATGGACTGTCCCTCAGGCACTGTAAACCAAAACAAACTCTTTCTGCAAGGTGCTTTATCTCAGCAAAAGGAAAGTAACTAATATAGTTTCTATAAGCATGCGGAATTTGTGGAACAATATTTAAAAGCAACACTGAGGCTGGGCCGGGCATTGATGGTGCATGCCTTTAATCCCAGCACTTGGGAGGAAGAGGTAGGTTGATCTCTGTGAGTTCAAGGCCAGCCTGGTCTACAAGAGACAGGCTCCAAAGTTAAAAAGAGAGCCTGTCCTGAAACACAGACACAGAGGAAAGAGTTAAAACAAGTCACAAGAGTATAGTATTGGGTTTGATTTCTCATGTCTCTGTATCTCTGTCTGTGTGTGTGTGTGTGTGTGTGCTCATGAATGCATACAAGTGCACATGCATATGTGTATAAAGGCTACATGACAGCCTCAGGCTCAGTGGTCTTCAGGTGCCATCCATCTCCTCTAGACAGAGTATCTCTCACTAACCTGGTCACCAGTTAAGCTGGCCACCAAGCCCCCAGGGATCCAGTTGTCTAAACATCCCCAACACTGGGATTATAAGTAGGCACTACCACACGCGGCTTTGTGTGTGTGTGTGTGTGTGTGTGTGTGTGTGTGCGCGCGCGCACATGCACATGTGGCTTGGCTGGGAGGAGGGTTCCAGAAAGAAAACTCAAATCTTCATATTTGCAATGTAAACACTTTACTAAATGAACCATCTTCCTTAGCCCATTATTCTTTTAATAAAAAGAGAAGGACAGGTGAGCTGGCTCAGAAAGTATAGGCACCAATCACCAAGCCTGAGTTCAACCCTGAAACCCACATAGTGGAAGGAGAGAACCATTGCAAGTTGTCCTCTGACTTCCACAAGAATAGTGTGGCTCAGGCACATCCATATCACACACATGCACACTAAATAAATAAAGCACAGTTTTTAAAAGGTTGGACAGAGAGATATCTCAATGGGCAGTAGCAGGTGTTGTGTAAACCTGAGAACCCTAGTTCAAATCTGGGCACCTTCATAAAAAGCTATGTATGTCCATACACATCTATAGCCCCAGCGGGCGGGGGGGGACAAGAGGATTGTGGCTTTCTTGTTGTCAGTCCTGTTCCATTATGAGATTCTGCCTCAAAAACAAGGTAGGGAGTAGAGCAGGACACCTGATCTCCTCATCTAGCCTCTGTGAGCCTGCACACCAACACAGGTGTACACCACAATCATAACACACACACACAAGCTGTATAGATCTCATGTGTCTTCCGCATGTACAGATAACCAACAGTTAACTATATCTGCATGCTACCTAAATCCATAGTGAGTGAGCGAGCCCAGGAGTCCACATGTGGCCAAGGCTGTTAGTGTCCAGGGCCCTGGTCAGTGCTCCTAATTACCAGCAATCTTGGTGTAGGCCACAATGCCCAAGGCGTGCTGAAGGGCATGATCTAAGAGTACACACTTCTCTCAATCTCTCTCTCTCTCTCTCTCTCTCTCTCTCTCTGTCATCTCTCTCCACTGGGGACTCTGTTAAACTGGGCTTCACACTAAGAAAAAGTGTTTCCAACCCAGAATTCTGCTAAGGACTCTGGCCACTTGTGACTTCAGCCAGCTGGTCAAGAGACTTGTTATCTCATTTGATTCAGGTTGTATTTCCTCTTTAAGGAACCATCTCTCCACTTTGCATCTGAACTTTGTCTTGGTTTGCTGAGTTACAGAACTTCTTTTCTTATGTTTTGCATCCATCCCACTATCATACCTCTTGCTTTTACTTTAAAATAGATATTTTATAATGTTTAATCATTTCTGTTTCCTCCAAAACTTCTCTCTCATGCCATGACCTGGTGATTCTCTTTAACGTTTTAATCTTCTTAGGTTTAAATTTTTCATCCATTTTATTTTTAAATTCCATAAATATTTTTAATGTTCAATTAGATTTTTTCCTTAGGGTTATTCAAATTACCTCAGCTTTTGTGGGCCTCTTGACTGTTGAGTATTTTAATTTTTCCTCATCATCTCAAAAGCTTTAACTCACATGTTTTGTATTCATGCTACCAGAGAAGGGGGGCAAATCAGTAGTTCAGAGTAGACATGTCAACGGGACAATCTAGACAATCCCCCAGATATCCAAGGATCCTCTAGTTCTACCAAACTCCCCCACTTACTTACCCAAAGACCGTCTATCAAAATGTTGCATGTTCCTCAAATATCCTACTCTGGAGGGATCATGACAGGTTATATGAAGACATCCCTATTCTAAAATATATCTGTATGTCTGAGGTATGTGAGGTATGTATTATAAATGGGCTGCGCTGGTAAATTCAGAGGGGGAAGTCAGCTGTCTTCTGCCACTCTCTGTCTTATTGCTTTGGGAAAGGGTCACTCACTAAAGCCAGTGAGCCCAAGGGATCTGCCTGACTCCTCCCCTGGGGATTTGAACTGAGGTCATGGTGTGTCCACAGCAAGCATTTTACCCAATAAGCTATCTCCATAGCCACTGGCACCTTTACTCTAAGATTTAGTCGCCAGTCTACACTAAGGAGTTGAGCAAGTTAAGCAACAAAGGGCCACTCTGTCAATGTTCTCGTCTGACACTGGTTAAACAACCCATCTTTACTGAACATGGACAGACATTCTACCCTTCGTCCTTGCCTAGACATTGTCTGTATTGTCTTCGTCATTGGAAGTCATGTGGCTGACCTTTGGGAAGACCCTCAGTGTGCTGGAAACTCTCAGAACTCAGCTAAGAGTCCTCCATGGAGAGAGGGTCACCCTGCTTTGCCTTGAGTCAGCTTTGCTTTAAGAAGACAACACAGTAAATGAACAGCAAGGCCATAAATCTGTGGTTTATCTAATCCATCCAAATCAAAGAAAAGATAATGGCCTCCCAACTCAGAAAATTTATAATGTCTCTTAAAAGCTCTCGAGATACAAGAACACAGCTGAGTCTGGGATTTCCCCTCCCTATTTCACTTCCTCAAAGAGAGCAAGAAACGTCTTAATTTCCTGCATTTTCCCCTATTCTGTTTTCTTCTTTTCAGATTATCTCCTTCCTGCAGCCCCAGCCTGTTATTATGCAATCCCTGTGATTTCTTCCCTCATCAGACCAAAGATAATAGCCAAGTATCCTGACCAAAGGCCAAAGACCAGCTCATCAGCCCATCCCTCATCACTTGTCCCTAGCCACCCCTCCACTCAGCTCACATTGATAAAGGCCCTCAGGCCAGGCATCCTCTAAGCCCTGTCCGTCCATGCTGTCACCTGCCTCTTTTGACTTTGGTCTGCTCAAGATGCAACTAGAATGCTAACTGATGTGAAGCTCCATCACGAAGCCTGTGTCTATGTTTCATTACCATCAGGAATGCACCATCCCACATATCTGAATGCCCAGGAAGGATCACAAAAGCAGCCGGTCAGGAAAGGCCCCCTGGGTTAGTTTTCTAATCTCTTTCAATAATAATTATCGGCTTCAAGAGGCCTATATTTTAGAAGTCTATTAGCACATACTCAGTGTTTAAGAGCCTTCTTTATCTCTTACAATCTACTCACAGTCTATAAACACTCCACACTGTGGTGGATGCTCTCCTTGGCTCTTGCACCTACCTCCCAAGAGCAGAAAACCTACCCTCCTAGTTTCTAGCATCTTCTGTAATGGAAGACGTCAAGTGACCAGAGCTAAGACAGAGAACAAAGAACAAGGCTGACACCATCTGCTGACTTTCCAGTTGAAATTGTACCTTTTTATTTAGAAATCCGAATGCATAGGAACTACCTGGTTTCCCCTTACCTGCCTCTCTCTAAACCCAGATTCAAAGTTCTGGTCATGTTTTCTCTTTAGGGTCTTGCTCCCACCACAGTCAGTCCTGTGTCCATCAATGCTGCACTAAAATTGCTCTTATCTTATGAAATCCCAAATATCTCCAAATTGTAAAATACTATGGACATTTTCATTTGTATATTTTTGACCACTCAGACATCTCTATTTTAGAACATTTTCACTTTCTTAAAATTTTTCTTTTCCTTGTCGCTTATATGACACCACACATTCATGGTTCCTTCTGGTCCCAATCTCTCTCTCTCTCTCTCTCTCTCTCTCTCTCTGTACATGTGTGAGTATGAAATCTGTGTGTGCCTACGTTGGATTACATATGCCCATGGATGTGCTCATAGTATCAGTATCAGGCTTCCTGGTCTATCATTCTCCCCGTCATTCCTTTGAGTCAGGGTTTTTCATTGAAACCTCAAGCTAAGCTGGCAGCCAGCAACACTCCCATCTCCATCCCCATAAATACACAGGGATAGGTTCAGCCTTTTATGTGGTGCTGGATCCCATCTCATATATTCATATTTGCCAGCAACTGCTCTTGTCTGCTGAACCATCTTTCTAGCCCCTTGAAGGCCAAATCCTTGCTTTCTGCCTAACTTCATTTTTTAACTTCTAAGACATACCATCATTGGTTTTTTTTTCTCTCACCTTTACTTTTATTCTGAAAAAAAAGTCACCCCTCTCCATCCTTTGGCTATCAACTCTGTTCACAGTATAATTCTGGGGTCCCAAAACTGGACCCATAAAAATTATATTAGATATTTTTTCTCACTTTCTAGTTGCTGTGACCAAATTCCTGACAAAGCCACTTAAGAAAGAAACCTTTTCTTTTGACTTGCAGCTTGACAGGATGTAGTCCATAATGGGGTGGGGAGGAGGCATGGCAATGTGGTGTGATGATGCTCGTCAGGCTGAGAGCAGACTCAGGACACAAAGGGCTATGGTAGATGCTGGCTTTCCCCATACAGGACCCTCAGGTGTGGAATGATGAGGGTTTGCTGCCTAGATGGTTCTAAATATTGTCAGGTTGACAATCAAATCAAGTTCAAGACTCTTCAGAACACAAGTTTAGACAAGAGAAGGAAACCAAATCTGAGCATCTATAACAAGCAGGTAATATATAAACTTAGGAATTCTTGAGTTCATTCAAGGACCTTACCGGCTAGATGTATGGCAAGGGGAAGAATTCGGAGCATTATCTCAGACTGATACATTCCTGCCATTCCTCGATCCTGGCTCTTGGAGCTGGTCAGTATGCAGTGTTTACTCCTAGCCAACCCCATATCAGATCTGCCTCTGCCCCTTAGGAATAACCAGTGGAAAACATTGTTCTAAAGAAGTCAGTGGAAAGTTCATAGGCTTATCCAAATCTTATCCACACTATTTATAGTCGAAGAAACAGGAATACAGCACTTAAGAGTCACGTGGGCTTTTCTGAGTAAACTTCACCTTTCATAGTCATTATTTAAAAATACATAAAATTTAAGGAGAGAAAGGGCTTAATTAAGACCCTCTTAGAACAACACACCACCACAGATGCTACCACCACATTACCACAATATACTATAGACACAACTTAGTCAACAAGAATCCTAAATGAATAGATATCAGCTTGATTCCTACAATCTGTTTGAAAGAATAAGAAAAAACACTATTTGAAAATAACTGAGAAAGAGCCACAGTGCTGCATCAAGACAGCTTCCCTCCATCTTGAGTGTGAACAAAAGCAAACTCCCTGAAGGGATTCTGCCATGAGCAAAGGGATATGAGGAACCACACTTCAAATGCAAGACCATTCAAACACTGCTGGAGTTCACTGAAAGAACTTATGGAATCTTCTCCAGAAGTTTTGAAGAATCAGTGAGACAGTCATTTGCAGGAATTAGCATAAGATAACTTGAATGTATTTCTTTAGCAGCAAGAATTGAACCTCAAGGTTGTTTTTCCTGGCTGGAAATCGAAGGTGGGAAAAGAAAATCAGAATGAGCTTGAAGTTTGTGGTTTTATTATTTAAATCATTTCCTCATATTAAATGAACTGCTACCTTCACTATTTATGGCATTTAAATAAATGCAGGACTCCAGGATATTTGGCATGCCCTTGCCAACTGGGACTTGCTTAACTTCTGACTAATTTGTGCTTAGAATTGCTCTGAATTATGCGGAAGGTCTTGGGTTCTGGCTCCAGTATTATTACTTCCAGTCAAGTCAGAGAAACCACAAGACCAAGCTCCCACAGTAGACTGGCATCTATTGTTCAAGGACATTGCGGCTAGCACAGACACTCTTTAATTCTTGAAAGCAAAATTCTGAGTCACACAGGGGAGGCGCCTCTATGGCTTCAAAGTGGTTACCTTGTCTAACAAAAATATCCATGCAAATTAAATAGATTAGTACATGCCTTTGATCCCAGTGCTCACAAGGCAAAGGTAGGCAGATCTCTATGAGTTCAAGGCCAGTCTGTTCTATATAGTGAGTTCCAGGTCAGCCAGGACTACAAAGGTAGACTTTGTCTCAAAATACAAACACTTTATGCAGGCAACTCTAAATCAAGGGATTAATGGACTAGAGAAATGTAATGGCTGAATTCTAAATCACAGGTAAAACAAAACTACAGCAAACATGATTTGTCAATTCCCAGGATATCACTTCAACATTCTAAATTAATAAAGAAAAACATAAATTTTTATCAGTAAGGGAAAACTGAGTGAGAGATTACGCAGAATACAGCTTTTGAGGTGAGGCCCATCAAGGACAAAGTTTGCAGAAATGTACTGGGCTGGCCTCCACAAACATCTTTCTTAAGAAGAATATAGAGGGACTGGCAAAAAGATCAGTCAGTGAAGTACTTCATCTCAATCTCCATATTTAAACAGCTAGGCATAGGGGGAGTGTGCTAAGAAGCTCAGTGCTGGAGAGGCAGTCCCCAGGGCTCACCCAACAGTCAGCCTAGTCTAGCTGCTGAGCACCAAGCCAGCTGACATCTGAGTTTGACTTCTGATCTCCACACCTATACACTCATTCATATGCGCACACATGTCAGAATAATAAGGAAAAGGAGAAGGAAGAGGAGGAGGAAGGAAGAAGAAGGGGAGGGAAAGGAATAAGAGCAGAGGGGGAGATTGGAAGTAAGGGAAAGACAGGAGAATAAGAAGAAAGGGGGAGGAGGAACAGAGGGAGGGGGAGGGAAAAGAAGAAGCTACCTGGATATAGAATTCCCTCCATGAACTTAACTGCCTTTAAACCTCCGGTATCCCAATCTTACAACCAGCTATTTGTTGAACAAGTTATTAAACAGCCAGAATAGAGCACAGCTTGTTGGAGATCAGCACAAATAACAACATTTTCACATTCCCTGAATGCCTGGGCTATGATGGACAGACCTCCTAATTCTTTTTCTGAGTCAGAGAACCCTTCCTAGGCTCCTCTCAGGACCACTGGCCTTAGACAGCAGGAGCTTCTGTAAGAAACGATAGCAAAGCTACTGTGTTCACAACCCGTCATAAGGAAAGAGTCGTTTTGGCTGAAACACCATGGCCCTTGGTGCATGTGCAAAATGTTCTAGAATCAAATTAGTAACTTTGGTAGGTAGACAGAAGTTAACAAGTCATCTTTCACTGAGAAGCATCAATGTGATCACGTGAGTGGCTTCCCTGGGACACACGCAGTGGGTGAGTTACCGTGGCATCTGAAAGTGTGGGGTTAAGTCCGTGGGTGTTCTAGCCTTTGTCTGTGTGCCCCACAGTAAAAGTCTTCATTTCCTCTAAGACTCCAATTTGTTCGTTCAAAATGAGCAATGGCTCAGCAATCACTGCTCTCAGAGGACCAGAATTTGGATCCCAGCACTCTCATCAGTCATCTCAAAAACACTTGACTTCTGCTCTAAGGGACCCCATGCCCTCTTCTAGCCTCCATAGATACTTGTACTAGCTGACTACACCTATACTAGCGTGTGTATATGTGCATGGCCACACTCACACATGCACACGCACGCATACACACATACCCATACATACACATTTTGTTTAAATGTTACAGGAGAAAAGGATGAACAATGAAAAAATACAAGACGTCTATAGGGTACTCACATGGAAAGACTGTGTCAAAGTTCTCCATAAAGTACAGAATTTTAATAAAGGAAGAACTTCTATGCATATTATTTAATACCCCTTACTTCAGTGATCATCAATACAATAACCTCTTTAAGTGTCCCTCAAGTCTGCATCAAAATTCACCCAGGAGTTAGGAGTAGCTTCCTGAAGCAGAATAAATACAATACTCCCAAGACAAAGGAAGCGATATAGCCACAGTCCAGAGAGAGCCCACATCCAGGCTGTGTGTGCCGGGCAGCAGCCCAGCTCACAATATGTCATTCTTTATATACATTATCAGATAGTCTATGATTTATCCAACAGCTTCCAGATAAAAGTGAAATTTTCATAAAACCAGATATCTATGAGTTATATAGACAATTTATTTCTTTTTTAGAATTTAAAATGTCTTCTCTTGGGATGGGAGTTGAATTCTTTCCTGTCCTACATTAAAATCATATCCTCTGAAATCACCAAAAGAAAACAAAAAAGAAGTCTTATCTAACAAATGTTCCACAGGAGCAATATGTAGAGATAAATTGATATTTGTTGTGAGCATATCACAGGGTAGGCTTTATCTATAAACCTTTTGTGGCATTCGAAGTCTGCTGCTCACTGGGGAACTAACCGTGCTTCCAGCCCTTCGATGGACAATTTTCAGTTTATATGTCACACAGTTCTGACAGCAACCACGAACAGTGCCGATGTTTCAGACATTAAAGGTGGGAGTAACTGTGACAGTTATTTTTAATGGTCAACTCCATACAGCCAAGAATCACCTAGAGAAAAAGTCTCAGTGAGGGCTGGTCTAGAATAGGTTGGCACAGGCCATGTCGCAAGAGCACTGGGCACTGCCTTATTTATATTAATATGAGAAGAAGCAGAAAGTGGGTGCCATCATTCCCATAGTTTGTGTCCTAATTAAGTAAGAAGAAGAAAGTGAGCTGAGAAACCAGCATGTAAATAGGTGTTTTTAGTTCCTCCACTTCCCTGCGATGGTGGCGTGTAGCCTAGAATGGCAAGCTAACATAAGCCCTTCAGCCCTGTGCTACCTTTTGCTGAGGTGTATCACAGCAACAGAAATACATGAGGACTTCCTGGAACTCACACAATGGCACTGAGATCTGGCACTTCAGCAGTCAAACTTGTCATTCCAGTTGTGTCCGAATAATAAATGATCAGAAATAAGACTCACAAAATTATTCCCAGAACATACAACCACCTATAGCACAACCATATCAATGGGTACGGGTGTGCAACTTTCTCAAGACTTAGATAACGACTAGGGAAGGGCGCATATGGACACAGCCCTAAAAGGGCACTGTCACCTTTGACCCGCTGAGAAATCTCCCTAGTTCTGTTCTTCTCGTGTGTGGACTCAGATGGTGTTCTTTACGGTTTGGTAGAGATGGATGCCTGCTCTGTCTTGGGCTAGTGGTCCTGAACAGCAAAAAATATATATATACAGAATTTGACAAAGTTCTTCTTTCCACAACTTTATGCATTAAATGAGTTTTCAGAGCTTTGGGGTCTGCAATATCGGTAGCCTTCAGCATCTAGTCAATGGAAGACTATTTGTCATACAGCCATGTTCTCAGCTGTCTCTAAAATCATCCAGGATGAACCAGATGACTGTGTCATTATAATGTGCACCTTTTCTTTGTAGCTGCCCAGCTTCCTGACTACCTCGTGATTGCATAAGCTAAATAATGGCAAGAACACACATGTGCACACACACATGCATGCATCATGCGTGCACGAGCGCACACACTGACTGAACATCTGGGCATAAGGGCATTATCTGAAGGGTTTAGCAGATGCTCATACAACCTGCAATAAAAGGCACTTGGGTGTTAATCACAGGGGTAGCAATGCCTGGTGAATTTTAAACCTAAGCAAAAGACCATCTATCTGCCTTTGGCATTAAAAATGACTATGTTGTACATACATTTTTGTCTTATCAAAATATTTCCTTTGGGGTTTCTTGTGTTTTATTTTGTTGTTGTTGTTGTTGTTGTTTGTTTGTTTGTTTGTGTGCTTTGCCTAGCAAAGGATTCAAGCCAAATTCTCCATACCGATTTTCTTCCATAGGAGCAGTCAGGTGACCGACCACCTGCAGCGAGCACCTGTTGCTGCCACAGCCACACCCACCTTCACAAAACAAAAGTGACAAGCGAAGGTCCCTTGCATTCCTGAGACCTTCCCCGAACTGCCTTTCAACGAGAAGCAATGCCTTCTGCCAGCTGAAGACACCTCACCTTCCAAAAATAAATCACCAGCAAACTAGCAGACAGCTAACCATCCATCCTGAGGCAATGCAGGAGGAAACTGCAGACGTGAGCAGAAGGAAAAGTGGGTATTGCTGAGGAAGCATTTTCCGAGGCCTTGGGAGAAATAAACAAAGCCTTGCATCCCTCCCTCCCTCACTGACGATTAATATTATTCTGATTATTATTTGGGGTTAACTTTTTAAAGGTAAGGTAGATTTAAAACTAGGTTTATCAGGGTGAAGTGGCACATGCCTTTAATCCCAACACTAGAGAGCTATGGCAGGTGGATCTCCGCGGGTTCAAGGTCAGTCTGGTCTTTGTGAGTTCCAGGCCACCCAACGACACACAGCTAGACTCTGTCTCAAAAGAAAACATTAGGTTTGCAAAAACAGCTGCGGATCAGCATTTCCATTCCCACAATGCCCTTCTCCATGGCGCCTTCATTCCTCTTTATGTAAGACTCTCTTCCCTGCAGTTTCTCTCGTAGAGTGGAGGAGTTTCTGTCTGCAGCATCTCTGGAGATGCCTTCCATCCTCCAGTGCTCCACCCCTCTCGGTCTCCATGTGGTACAGCTTTCACCCATGAGATTTACGTCCTCCATGGAAAATGGCAACCAGCACTAGTTTCCTCTGCGTACACAGGCTACCACACGGTCTGTGGAGCGTATTTCATATGAACTCGAGAGAGAAAGATGAATTGCCCTTGTATGTGATCTTTGGCCCATGGCTCTAGAAGTTTTCTCAGTGCACTTTGGTAAGACATACTAAACGGGAATTCTCCTTTCTTGTGAATTTTCCACTGGCCTCTCTGACTGTCCTTACTGGCAACAGTGTCTTTTCTCTTCAATGAGTGCTAGCAAATCCCACAGAGATGAAACTTTCCCTCTGTAAGTTTTAAAAATGTGTCAAGGAACCATTTGCTAAGCTCAAACTTTTCTTTATCTGTGAACAAAATGTTAGAATTGCTATGGTTTCTGGCTTTTAAAAAAAAAGCCTGTGTTTATTGCTCATTGTCCCATTATTTCCTCTGAAATACAAAGGAAAAACAGAGTCTTTTATATAGGTGATATATCTCAGAGCGAGAGTAAAAGGTGGAAAAGCCAGACACAGTGTTACTGTGTTTGTTAAAGAACAAAAAGCAGGGGCTGGTGAGAAGGCTCAGCAGGTGCTTCTGCCAAGCCTGTTGACCTCAGTTCAATTCTTCAGAGCCACACAGCAGAAGGCAAGAACTGACACCTACAAATTGACCTCTGACCTTCACGCACACACACACACACACAAATACACACACACACCATGGCATGTGTGCTCCCTCACACACATTCTCAAATAAACAAAAACTGTAATTTTAAATAAATAAATTTTAAATAAATAATAAACACAGAATTTAAATTAATCCTGGCATCTCATAGTGTGCCTTCCAGCTTTGCTGTATTTTCTGCACTAATGTTGAAAATTAGTTCATTGACTTGAGAATCTCACAGATAAGAGAACATGAGAATTTGACTGTACAGACCCATGTGGGCAGGGGTAATGTATTCACAGTAGAGTCTTAGAAGTCATGGACTCAGGAAAGCCTCCCTCCACAAGAATCTTTAATTTTTCTCTGAACCATTCCACAGTTTATTCCCTGAATTTCTGTCACTATATCCAACCCCAGGTTGGGGTAATAGAAGACTATAGAAAGGGGTAGACTTTCTGCTGTATTTGCTTTCAAAGACCGCTACCATCCACCCTTAGCAAACACACATCCACGTCCAGCCTGGACCACAGGCCACCATAGCAAACACACGTCCAACCTGGACCACAGACCACTACTCCTTCCCAGATGTCTAGAACTCAGCTCTTCAGGGCTCCACCCCAACTATCTACAAGTATGCTGTGATAATCAGCTCCTGCTACTCAATCTAGGACACAGTAAAGCCAGGAGAAACCTGAATAAAATCTCTGCATTTAACTCTCTGTGCAAGCTTTTGATTTTAGTTGACTTTAAGAATCACTAATTTGGGGACACAGGGTAAAGGCTGTGCAAGACTCATGACCGAAACTTAATCCCCAGAACACACATAAAAAGCTGAGAGCCACATAAAAAAAATCAGATTGATGGGGTGCATCTGTACCCCAGCACACTACAGAGAGGTGAGCGGTAGAAGCAGGAGAACAAACCAGCTAGCCTGGAGCACACACTCAGCATCAGAAACAAGAGACAAGGGTGCAAGAAGGTGAAAGGTAAGTTCTGGGAGACACACACAAACATACATACAGAGAGAGAGAGAGAGAGAGAGAGAGAGAGAGAGAGAGAAAATAAAATTTTTTAAAGAATAATTTATTTTGAGTCATGTGGCTGTGCACTATATTACTCGTCTTATGCCGACTATATAGTTGTAACATTTTCTGTGTATGGTTCCCACCTAGGCTGCTTTTCAGGGTCGTGAAGGCGACTTTTGCTGGACCACTTGCTCCTCATTTAGATCTGTGGCAGTATCCAGTGGACAACATTAGAGAGCTCCAAACTCTACCCCATGATGATGCTAATGGCACCATGTTTTAACATGTGTTCCATCCTGAGCTATGAGGATTCCCCTTATATACACACACCACAAGGACTCTACTCCTCGTCCCTAAGCAGGTGACTCAGACAGAGCATCCTGCTTCTTCTCCCTCAATAATGGCTCTCCTGGCTGCACCCCCTCCTGGCTCCCAGGAATGAACTCTTCTCTACACAACTCCCTGTTTCAGTGATGGACACAAGATCCAGTGGCAGAGATGGCCTTACGGGGTATCGACAGTACAGTTATTTGATTTTCATTTGAGTTTTTTGTTTATTTTGGTTTGGATTTTTTGTTTTGTTTTGTGGGATGAGATTTTGCTCCGTAGCCCAGGCTGGCCAGGTACTCACAATACAGTCCAGGCTGCCCTCAGATTCACAATCCTCCTGCCTTTGACTTCCAGATGCTGGTGTTCTGAGCATGTCACCATGCCCCAGTCCCCTGCCGTCTGTATAATACAGTTAGTGCTTGGCTTCGTTGTTTGATTTTTCCACAAAGCTTTCTACACAGGTGTCTGCTGAATGGAGACTTTGCTAGAAAAGCTGGCACATTCTAGTCAATCCAGAGTTCAAGGAAAAAATATAGTCAGGAGAAAGAAAAGTAGGAAGTTTCTATCATTCAAAAAGAGAGCTCATTTTAGACATGCTTAGAAGCGTCAAGAGAGGCACACCAGCCCCTGCTCATCTGTCCTTTGCATGGAGCCTTTGGGACACTTGCAAGTAAGGAATTTTGATTCTATTCCCTTCGAGTCCATCTTTTATTTTTGCTGAAACCCACTAAGGAAGAACTTTGGAAGATATTTGTGACATCTGAAATTTTCCCTTTTCCTCCATGAACAGTTTTCTTGTAGCCATTATGTTAAAGATCATAAATTTTTATCAGCAATACTTTCTTCAAAAAGATAAAGATTTTATTTGGTGTCCCACTGAACCCTAGCTGAAAAACTTTTTTTTAAAGAAGCATTATATATTCTCTCCAGTTATGATATAACTCATCACCTACCTCAAAAGGTTGTGCACATTAATGAGATCAAATAATTTGAATTGCATCCAAATAGGGATGCAAAAATAGCCAAAGCTATTTCTTACTGGTCCATTAACTTTGACTCTTCTTATTTTAAAAAGAAAATATGAGGAATTGAAGCCTGGTCCTCTGCAAGAGCAACCAGTGTTCTTAACTGCTGAGCCATCTCTCCATCCATTTTTGTATTTCTTAAGAAATAGTGTTACAATATAAAAATGTGTTTCCTCTTTGAGCCAGTAATTCTACTAATTAAATATTTTCTAATTTATCGAAATATGCAAAAAATATTTTTGAGATGGGTTCTGGCCTCAGACTTTCAGTTTGGTTGCCTCAGTTTCTTCAGTGCTAAAATTTCATGTCTCACTACCAAACCTGACTCCAAAATACCTTTATACCGAAGTGTGCTTATTGCAGTCTTTAGTAGCACAGAAAGAAACTTATTATCCAAATAATGAGGAAATGGTTAAGAAAACTATGATTTAGGCACATGATAAAATATTCTGTAAATATTAAGAATATACAGATAGATATTTTTAAAGAGTTTTATAAAATAAGAGCCCATGTTGTGAGAGAAGGAAGGGAATAATACTGTCTGCATCCTGCAAGCTAAGAAAATGAAAAATAATTAAAATAAAAAGGCTTAACAACAATTTTCCGCAAAGGATCAGCTTAACCTCTTTTAATTGTCCTAATCACCTAGTACATTTTTATGTTCCTGGTGATGAAACTAATCAAATGGGTCTGGAAAAGGCTGAATATGGTATGCGACGTTAATATTCTCTAATTGTGAAAAATGAATGCACAGGGTTCAAATTAAAGTTTCAGCTGAGATAATTCCTGAAAAGAGAGGCTGGAGCCAGCTGCCACACCAATCAAAGACTCCATGGAAACAGACTGAATTAGGAAGGTGTCCAGGTTTGGTTTCTGTTGCTGCCATAAACATCATGACCAAGAAAGAACAACTTGGGAGGAACGGATTTATTTTATCTTACTGTAAGTCACAGTACTTCATGGAGGGAAGTTGAGGCCGGAACTCAAGACAGACTCTCAAAGCAGAAACCACAGGAGACTGGCGCTCACAGGTTTGCCCGCTGCCTCATCCTCAGCTCGTTCTCTTACACAGTCCAGACCCACCCGCCTCGGGACGGCTCTGCCCACAGCGGGCCAGGCCCTTCTGCATCAATCATCAATTAAGAAAATGTCCCATCGACCAATCTAATCTGTGCAATTCTTCGGCTGAGGTTCTCTGGATTTTGTCAACTTGATAGCTGAAGTGGACCATGACAGAGGAGAACATTTATTGCTTTGTTTTTAGCACTTAGATAATAAATTGACTGGGTTGTCCCCCTAAATTAGAATGACTGCAGTCTATCACACAGAAAGGCTACGAAGTATAATAGTCACACAGCACACATTCTAGTCAGGAAAGAAAAGGCTGCCAGCACCATGGAAACTCAGACTAGATTTTTTTTTTTAAGATTTTCAGGGAATTGCCTACCCTTCACCTCAAGCCAGGAAACAAACCCTTCAAAATGAAGCAATGCCCCCTGATGTTGGGAACACTGGGGCAAGAAACTGGCCAAGAGGTCTGATCAAGAAATTACCTTCTGGGAATTTATCAGGACAAAGAAAATACAACTGTGGAGTGGGACTATTTCCCTTGAAGCAAATATTTGGAATGTGAGAGAATGAACTGTATGGGAAATTTTGAGCACTAAAAATGCCTCTGGGAAAATGAGTAAGAATCAACGGAAAGAGGTGGAAGTTTTTTATTCACTGGGTAAATGAAGAAAGTAAGAATGACTGATTAGAAATATGCTTGCTCACGTCAGAGGAGCTGCAGTGTGCATCTCATCTGTGAAGAAACTACAAATTTGCCTATACTAATCTGCTGTCTGTGACTGTAACAAAATACCTGATGCTGGCAACATGTAAAGAAAGGAGCCTTACTTAACCCATAGTTAAATGGAGGTTCAAGGACATGCCTGACATCAACTCTGCTCCAGTGAGATGCTCATAAAAGATGACATCTGTGAGAAAGACCTCGTGTTGAATCGGAGTCAGAGTGGGGGAAGAGTTAGTCTTGCTTTTCTTGTAACAACTACCATAATCCATTTCGAAGATAGAATTTCCTCCTTGGCCTCATGCCTGTTTGGTTATTTGGTTGGTTGTTTGGTTGCTTGCTTGCTTGCTTGCTTGCTTGCTTGCTTGCTTGCTTGCTTGCTTGCTTGCTTGCTTGCTTGCTTGCTTGCTTGCTTGCTTGCTTGCTTGCTTGCTTGCTTGCTTGTTTGCTTGCTTGCTTGCTTGCTTTAGACAGGCTCTCACTATTTTCTCTAGCTTTCCTAGAACTCACTATGCAGATCAGGCTGGTCTCAGCTCACAGAGATCTGCCTGCTTCTGCTTCTTTACTAGGGTTAAAGATATGAGCTACCATGCCTGGTTCCAGATTCTAAGTCCGGTCATGCAAGGAGGAATTAGCTTTAATGACTACCATTTGAGAGGGTACAGATGTAACCTCCACAGGACCAGCCAATAAAACACCCTAGTTCCCCCCCAACATGGAGCAAGTCACAGACAAGTAAGTAAAGACTGAAGGCTCACTGGGCATAGGACAGAAGCCCATCACTTAACAATGACATGCCAGAGGCAGGAGAGAGACTTCAGTCTTGAGTCAAGTCTCATCCTTTTTGTGAAAATTTTGGTTCTCATTAATGACTTTGCATTTTACTTTTAGAACTTACATATACTAAGTTACTTAAGATTGTAGAGAAGCTCATTCTGTTGCTCATATTATCAGGGACAAAGGAGTAGCCAGCTTTACTGAAAATTCTGAGAGAAGAGTGAAATTAAAAAAGTTACTTTTCACTACATCATCTTCATCCTGCTGTGGAAATACTTGGGATGTGTATAGCATTATTCTTACTATCATGATGGACGAAGAGCCATGGCGCTAAGGTTTGCACCTCCGGGCTAGTGCAGGTACAACCTACAGTTTGTATAAGCAGCTCTTTGTGGTCACTGTGGAATTTTCATGATATTGTTTTAAAAGCAGCATTATCTATTTGAACATAGTAAGTCGGGAAAGTATCCACAGGCTTCCAAGTCAGTTGCCTGAACCCTCAGCAGTGCGCACAACCTGTAGTGCTTAACCTTGATTATCTGCTTCTTAGTATCTAGAATCAGCAAACAGATAAGCAAGCCCCTTGCCTGCCTGAAAGGGATTGTCTAGATTAGATCGAGGTGGGAATACCAAACCTAAAAGTAGACCATGACATCCTGTGGACTGGGATCTTACCCTGAATGAGGGAGAGGAAGAAGCAGCAGCATCCTTTCTGCTTCCTGGCTGATACATGCTCCCTCTGCCCATCGCTTCCCACCTTGATAGATGTATCCTTTACCTTTGTGCCAAAATCAACCCTTCCTTCATAAGCTGTTTTTGTCAGATATACTGTCCCAGTGATGAGAAATGTAGCTGATGGGCCACATACATAAAAACAATGAGGAGGGATACCAGGGGACCAGGTTTCCAAGACACTACATAGTTTCAGAGCCCACCCACCTGCTCTCTGGTGTGATGCCCTATCAAACTTCTCTGGGAGCCTTGAGGCAGCACATCACAAAAAAAGCCCATCCAAACAAGCATCCTTCCTCTGACACTTCTCACCCCGTCACGGCCACTCTTGTGAGCACTGCACCACGTCAAAGAAAGCAGGATGTTTAACATAAATGAAGAAACCCTCAAGAATAATCAAAGAGGTAGTTTCTTCCTTTGTTTACAGCTGGCCATGGACAATGTGAAGCTCAGTAATTATAAAAGAAAGGGAAATATCAAATACCAGATGGAGACTATCCATTAGCAGCCCACCCCCCCTCCCCAGCCGGAGAGATTAAAATAGGTTCTGAAATGTCAAGCTGGGGTGTGGCTTGTAGTTGCTAGAGCGTCATAGTCACAAAGTAAATACATGGGGGAAAAAAAACCACTGGCTACTCTAAACCTTTGTATGCTGGATGATGAATTAAAACTTAATTTCCATAGCTATGAGCTGAGCTCTACTTCTAGGGGCATTAAAGATTAATTGAAATGTTATAGATATTAAGCGTTCCTAAGAATTCAGAGTCAGAAAGGGCCTTAATCATTTTCTTCCATCTCCCAATTTTCCACACTGGGAAATGACTTGGTCTGAAGCTGTCTAATAAAACAGATGATGATTAGCCCAGAAATCCAACCAAGAGGCTTGAGAAATAACAGCAGTTAGGGGTATGTAGTACTCTTGCAGAGAACCCAGTTTTGGTCCCCAGGACCCACACTGGATGGCTCACAACCTCCTGAAACTCCAGCTCCAGGTGATATAATTCCCTCCTCTGGCCTCTATGAGCCAGAATGTACGTACTCACATGTATATACCCACACACACACATATAATTAAAAAGAAGGGGGAAAAGGGAATCCAACAAATAGCCTTTGCATTGCAGTAAAGACTTTTCACCCAGGTTTTATAGAGCATGTGGGTACTTCACAAATAGTTCAAAACCTCCCAGGGGTTAGGAAAATTTTGAGCATTTTCTTTTTTAAAAAAAAAAAACATTTATTTATTTATTATGTATACAATATTCTGTCTGTATGCCTGCAGGCTAAAGGAGGGCACAAGACCCCATTACAGATGGTTGTGAGCCACCATGTGGTTGCTGGGAATTGGACTCAGGACCTTTGGGAAGAGCAGGCGATGCTCTTAACCTCTGAGCCATCTCTCCAGCCCTTAGCATTTTCTTAAACTATTCCAGACTGTGCTATTACTTCCCCCACTTCAAACTAAGCAAGTATTGGGTGATTGTCCTGGTGACCCAAGACACAGAGACATAATCAAAGGATTGAAGACAAAGACATTTCAGGCTGGCTTCTTCTGATTGCTGCCCCTGGGGCTGGTACACTTGAGGCTAGCCTCTCCAGGAATGGAAGCATACACGAGCAAGCCTTCTGGCTTAGACACTGGATGTGGAACAACTAATAGCTGTTCACAAAGTGGAGCCTTCTGATCTGCCCTCCAGTCAGAGGAGATGTAAAGAACTCATTAGGGAATTATCCATAGTGAGAAACTTGAATCCAACTAAAAACAGTAGCTTCTGAGCCAACTTCTGATTGCAACCTCAGCAATGGTGCCAAACTCAAGTGCTGACGCACCTTGCTGCGTGGGAAGTCACTCAGAAAATGGAAGGCTAGAACTATCTTTCCTGAAGCTCTGGCTTGCTTGCTATCTCCAACTTGTTCACGAGACACAGTTGCCCTGTGTCCCTCTGCTGGTTAGTTCCTATTGCCCCTTTGACACAGCCTGGAGTCAACAGTTGTAACAGTAATCTTGGTTGTCAACTTGAAAATATCTGGAACCAGCTAAACCTAAGCAGCTGGGCACACCTGTGAGGGATTTCTTGATTGGATCATTTGAGATGGGAAGGAACCCCCCCCCCAAATCTGGGTCACAACTTCTGGGTGGCAGCCCACATAACAGGGCATAGAAAAAGGACATGTTTGCTTTTTGCTTCTTGCCCTCACTCTCACTTGACAAGTTCACCTGTCCTGTTCCTGGGGTATTCCTTCACTGACCTTAGAACCCACTTCTTCAGGAATCTCCAACACAGATTGAAGACCAGCAGGTCTCTTGGAATTCTTCAGGGCACCAGCACCAGACTGGGAGAACTGAGATATCCATCTTCATGCACTGAACAACTACGGGTTTCTTGACCTTCCCATCAGGAGACTCCTATAAATCTTATAATGTATAGGTGTTCGTTCTGTAGCTTCTGTTCTCGTAGAGAGCCCTGATTAGCACACCTGGACAGTGCAGCCCACTGTGAGCGACACCAGCCCCTAGGCAGGCAGGCCTGGGCTGTATAAGAAAAGTATCTTCAAGCCAGTGAGCAGCATTCTTCCATAGTGTTTTCCTTAGTTCTTACCCTGCCTACTCTCAGTGACAGATTATTATCGGGAACCCCTTTCTACCATAATTTTCTTTTGGTCATAGAGCTTTATTACAGCATCAGAAAAGCAAACTAGAACACCCCTCAAGATACCTACAAAATCAGCAGTGTTAGTACTGTCCATGTAGGACCAATAGAGCCTGATGTTCCAAAGCCTGACCTGACAGCCACCTCCGCTTCTGTCAACACCACAAGTGAAATCTGTGGAAAAACACTGTGGTGGTCTGGTGGGAATCCTCTCAGGAACAATGTTGCCCTGGATATATGTCAAAGATGTCCACCATCGCAACATTGCGGGTGATAGGAAAGATGACCCACACCAGACAAGCAGGTGGCTTCAGGGCTTAGGTACTTTGGGCGCTGTCATCCTCTGGATCTTTCTGCTCCTTAGGATATTAGAGATACACGTTGTGGGTACCATCAAAGAACGCACAAAGGGCGGTGTGGCTTCAAAGTCATCAGGCTGCCCAGAAAGCTCAGGAAGGGAGCCTCCTGGCAGCAGGAAAAGACACCTCAAAGGGGTAGGGCCTTGTGCAAGATCATTGTGTTACTGGGGGCATACCCTGGAAGGGGAATGCAGAAACCTGGCTCTTCCCTTTCTGTCTCCTGGACATAAGTCAACAGTTCATTCCACCACATACCACACTCGCCATTGCCACCCAGGCCCCAGTCATGGGTGTAAAGGCAATGAATGGGTCCACCAATCATGAACTTGACCCTCTAAAGCTGTGAGTCAAAGTGAAACTGTTCCTTCTTACATGGCGGCTCTCCCAGGTATGTGATTACAGTGGTGGGAAGATGACAAAATCAACAGGCTGACTCCGTTTCCCCTTGTTCTCAGAGCACACTGTTAATTCATACTGACTCAGTTTCCCTTCTCTAAAGCACACAGTTCATGAAGGCTGAGATTGTGATAGGCAAAGTCATGTCTTTTTCACTTGCATGATTATTTGGCCACATCAATCATCATCTTATATCTACATACATATATGATTTAATGTTTCAGTCTGGCAAAGTAATCTCAGATACTGTTGGTAACGGTGTGTGTAATGCCTCCTTGTTTCCATAGTGAACAGGCCACAGCCACCTTCTCAACCATGTCACAGATAAAAAGTCTGGTGATAGACAATATGAGCAGCAGAATCCTGTCCATAACAGGATTACCTCCTAGACCTGTAACAACTATATGATCTAAATTATTGCCTAAACTGTGCCACCATGAAGTTTCCTCTAGATAGCAAAAGAGATTTTGACAAGGGACGATAAGATGGTTTAGCGTTTAAAGGCGCTTGCTGCTGAGCCTGCTGACCAGAGTCCAATCCCCAGGTCCCACACAGTAGAAGGAGAGGTTGATTTCTTCATGTTGTCTTCTGACCACTGCACACTCACTTATATACACAACAAGTGCTTAAAAATGTAATTTTAAACAGCACACGCACAAGAAACTATTTCAAACGGTAGTGTCAAGTTTATAGTATTCAAGCCTACAAACTGTGGGGCTGGGCCTTTTCCTCCTCATGGGAATTGGAGATAAATGAAGCTAAGATAGCAAAATAAAGATTTAGCTTCTTCTTTCTAGGACTCAAAGGTGCCAGTCGAGAAAAGAATGGCATGGATCTCAAGGCAAGAGGAGTAAGTGCAGCTGAGGCCATGTTCACCAGTAAAGGCAAGGCTCCATGTTGTGAGAGTGCATGAGGAGGACTCAGGGCACCCTTGGTGCCAGTCACAATCCCAAACGTCATCACCTCAACTCCCTAACTCTCTCAGAACCTCAACATCTTAAAACCCTGATAGTCATAAATCCTAAACCTTGAGCTCGGAAAAGATCAAAATCCCTGAATTCTAAAACCTCCAAAAATCACAATCCTGAAAGATTAAAATCCCACATGATGAAATTCTTAAATCCCCCAGAGGTGCCAGGCCTGGGGACACTTCCAGAGCAGGAGTAAAGAATGAATCCTTAAGAAGGGACTGGCCACACTACACAGCAGTTCTCTGTGCTGCCCACCTAGCTAACACCAGCCCAGGAGAGTTCAATGAATTAAGTTTCATTTGCCTT
Organism: Bramus lutescens; assembly: GCA_001685075.1. Taxonomy (NCBI): domain Eukaryota; kingdom Metazoa; phylum Chordata; class Mammalia; order Rodentia; family Cricetidae; genus Bramus; species Bramus lutescens. Next base: position 77,365 of record LOEQ01009492.1, read on the forward strand.
GCCTGGAGAGGCCAGTAAACCATTGTTCAGTCTGAAAACATGAAAAGACACTTAGTGATTGGTAAGCCTCTAGAATAGTATGTGTGTGTGTGTGCGTGTGCATGTGCATGTGCATGTGTGTGTGTGTGTGTGTGTAAGATGTGTATCCAGGTGTGTGTGCAGCATTGTGCAGTGTTCACACCCACAACCACACATGGCACAGAAAGGAAAATCATAGAAGTGTCTGTGTTGGTGGAAGTGGAACTCCACCAGAAGCCCCACATCAGAAGTGGAAACAGTGAAGCTGGAGAGATGGCTCAGTGGTTAAGAGCACTTGATATTCTTGCAGGAGACTCAGGTTCAATTCCCAGCACCCATGAGGTGGTTCACAACCATCCATAAGCCCAGTCCAACAAGCGGGCATGTACATGGTGCACATGCATGCAGGCATGCAGGCAAACATTCACATATATAAAGCAAAATCAGTAAATGTACAATTTTTTAAAGAAACCAAAGTGTTCTTCAATCAGAGCCACACCCTGCCAAATAGCAGGAATGTGTCAAGATGCAAGAGTTCGAAATATAACAATCATGAAAGCTGGCCACCTATCAGGACTATCTTATGCCATGACCCAAGCCTGCCCTTTTTGTGTACATTATCATCTGTTGAGTGTGTTGGTTTGTTTTTAAGAGGGATGAGCAGAACTTGGGGTTTCTTTTTAATGCATTCCATCCCACCCTGACACATCCATCTCCCAATATCTTTTTCTTTTCTGACTTATTTAAATTGTTTGCATTAGTTTTTATAATATACTATGCCATATATTCTATGCTTCTCATTTCCAACAATGGAGGCATAGATTACATAAAAACTTTTTGAGAGTACAATCTTAGTTTGCCTGTTGCTATGATGAAGATCATGACCCAAGCAAGATGGGGAGCCCAGGGGCTTTTCACCTTCGAGCTTACACTCCATTGTGAAAGGAAGCCAGGAAAAGAACTCAAGCAGGGCAGGAACCTGAAGGCAGGAACTGAAGCAGAGACAGTGGAAAGCCATTGATTATTGTATTGCTTACCATGAGTTCTCAGCCTGCTCTCTTAGGGCCCAGGACCACCTGCTAGGAGCCTAGCCCCTCCCCCAGCAATCAAGAAGGTTCCCACAAGCTTTCCTACGGGCCAATCTGATGGAAGCATATTCTCAACTGAGGTTCCCTCTTCCATGTGGTCCTTAACTTGTGTCAATTAACTAAGCAGGACGTCAAATGTATTCACTGTAGATCCCCTCTGCCAGTCTGAGAAACACTGACCTACTTCCTGTTTCCCATCAGCATGCCTATTCTATTTGTTGCAGACACAGGCATCTTGCCTGTGGTCCTTTATGACTGGCAGCTTAGACTATGCTTGGTATTTTTTTTAATTTTTTATCAATTTTTACTGAGCGCTACATTTTTCTCTGCTCCCTTCCCTGCCACTCCCCTCCCCTTCAACCCTCTCCCAAGATTCCCATGTTCCCAATTTACTCAGGAGATCTTGTCCCTTTCTACTTTCCATAGATCTAATCTACATAGGAAGCTTGGTATTTTCAAGGTTCATCTGTGGGTGGAGCACATATCTGTACTTCTTTCTCTTTATGGGTGAAGGGCTATCCTACTGTGTGGCTAGACCACATCTTACCCATCCATTTATCCAGCGATGAACATTCAGGCTATTACCCTCTTCAAGCAGTGACAGGACATGTTGCTACAAACGCTCAAGTAGAACATATGTGTTCATTTCCCTCAGGCATACACGCAGGAGCAGAGTTACTGAGGCACTTGGTAGCTTGTGCTTCTGTGCTGGAGGAACCCCCAGGCCGGATTTTGAATTGGCCATACCCCTTTGCCTTCCAATCTGGGTATGGATTTTTCCACATCTTCTGAAGCACTTGTTATCTGACCTTTGAATCCCACGTGGTTATTTTTTTAAATTTATTTACTTATTATGTATACAATATTCTGTCTGTGTATGTGCCTGCAGGCCAAAAGAGGGCACCAGACCCCATTACAGATGGTTGTGAGCCAC